>VKOC01000008.1:35908900-35924906 GCA_009364415.1 Spea multiplicata
CTGTACTGTGAGGATATACCCTGTAATATGGAGATATCTGTACTGTGAGGTTATAATATATATATTAATGTATACATGTTCCCGTACAGGCGGGTGAGAATGACTCAGGCCGAGGCTGCGCTCTGCTCGTTGCTGCTGAGAGAGCATTACGGAGAGATCGTGGACAGGGTGGGAACGTATTTGATCCGGACCGGCAAGCAGCCTCTACGAGTAATCGCCAAGGACACCGGCACCTCCCTGGATCAGGTAAATCTTGTGCTTTTCATGTGAATTGGTTGCCGGATTAACCCCTGCTCCTGGAAACCCTTGTGTTTTCTTGAGGCAGATCTCAAGCAATGCAATGGGTTAACAGGGAGGTCATTAACCCACGAGGTGATGTAAAGGACTGTTAAGAATAATAATAATTGCAGCGGTAACTGTTAAAACAGATACATTGATTCATTTCGTTCTGGTAACTAACGATATATTGGATGTTTCTTTCCTTCCAGGTGAAAAAAGCTCTGTGTGTTCTAATCCAACACAATCTGGCGTCGTACCAGTTACACAAACGAGGCTTCGTGGAGTACTGTGCGCACTACGACCGCTGCCTGCGGATCCTCCGGTACCCGCGGTACATCTACACCACGAAGACCCTGTACGGTGACACCGGAGAGCTGATCGTGGAGGAATTACTGCTCAACGGGAAGATGACCCTGAGCGCCGTGGTGAAAAAAGTCGCTGACAGACTGACGGAGTCCATGGAAGGTAAGCGTCGGCGTGTGTAACCTACACGGTGCAGTTAAATTGGCGTTAAAGATGTCCTGTGTCATGTAATGCTTCATCCATGGCAATAAGAGCCGTTCCTCTGTCTGTACAGAAGGGAAGAGCATGGATTACGGCGAGGTGTCTGCAATGTTCACGCGTCTGGCAGACACACACTTTGTACAGAGATGTCCGGGTCTCACCGAAGCGGACATGGTGCAAGGAGCGGAAGGCAAGCCTCCGGTAGCTCCGTCCCTGGTCACCAACGAGAAGGAGATGTTCACGGTCCCCAGAGTCACCCTGCTGGGTAGGTAAAAAGCGATGGAGCACAAGAAACGTTTGGAGAGTTTACGCACCAGAGAAATGGGCACTAAATAGGTTAACCGGTCCGGCTGTATTTGTATGAAACGGCTGCCGTTAGAGTTTGTTAAACTTTACTGGGCTTTGCGTCCCTTCCTAGGGCGAGGCAAGAGGCGGAGGTCATCGGATGAGGATGAAGGCAGCAGTCAAGCGAAGCGGACGAAGAAAGATACCGATGCAGAGGTGAATGTATCATCCATCACAATGTATCCTTATCTGTCTATTCCAAACAATACCTGACTATTAATCACGTCTTCCGCCCGCAGTCTGACCAGGATGATGGAATATACTGGCAGGTCAACATGGATCGCTTTCACCAGCACTTCCGTGACCAAGCGATCATCTGTGCCGTGTCCAACAAAATGGACCAGGTACGAGAATACGCCTCCCCCTTCTGCATTAGATTTGTGGATTAACCCCTTAATGACCCTTAATGGTCCGGGCACGACACCCTAAAACGAAGTGTTAACGACAGTTGACGTGCCAGGTACGTCATGACTTTAAACGCGTGCAGAAAGCGATCTACGTTTGATTTCTGCACCCAAACAGCGTTGCTATAATGCCTTGACGTAGAGGCATTCAGCAACACCGTGATCGGCATCAGGGGCCGTGTCTGGCCCCTCCCTGGGGCGTCAACGTCCGCCATACACTGTATGGCGGCAGACGCCTGTTTGAAAAGCGTGTTGCTGAACTGTCTCAATCAGGAGGCATTCAGCAACACCAAACACTCACCCAACTGCCACTGCGAGTGATTTTGCCAATCGCAAGATGGCGGCCGCTCTGTAACAATAACAATGAAGTTGAAAAAGTTAGCCAGAGGGTCTTCATACCCTCTAGAGCCCTCTGGCTCCACTTGCAGGTTGAATACAGGTACTGCATTCAACCATGCAAGTCAATGGAGCCCTGCTGTCTAATCACAGTGTGATTAGTAAAAATAGAATAATAATAAGAAAATAGTTAAAAAAACCCAGTAAAATGTAAAAATAAATAAATAACCCCCATGTGGTCTCTACTTTCCAAAAATATATGATTTGATGGGGTAAATTGAATTGGCCAGGTTCAACAAGGTCCCAATTAACTCGGGGGGAAGGATGGCCACACATCTAATTTCCAATTGGAAAAATGGGGCTTTTTAGTTCCCAAAAAAACGACAAACCCATGCATGTGGGGTATCACTGTACTCAGGAGATGTTCCTGTACACATATTGGGGTGTCGTGTAACAGCGACATATTCCAGGAGCTGTAAATTCGTACATAAAGTAGGTGTGTGGGAAAAATACACACAATAAATACTACTGCAAACTTTGAAAAATACTGCTGGTAAAATGTGTGCATACAAAGAGTTAAAATACCCTGAGGTGTCTAGTTGTCAAAAATATATGGTTTTATTTGGCACACTGAAATGGGCCGGTTCAAAGATGTACCAAATAGGGCATGGGCAGTGGATCACCAAATGTTCAAGTTCAACTTTCAAAAATCTGCATGCCCCAAATGTGGCCCTTTTACCCCCGAACAGCCAGGCAAACTCATTCATGAGTATCGCTGTACTCAGGAGATGTTACTGAACACATATTGGGGTGCTGTTTATTCATACCTGAAGTAAAATGTGTGTGGTGGGGGGGAATGCAAAAAAATGACTACCACAAAGTTTGACCAAGACTGGTGGTCGAATTCGTGCAAGGAAAGGGTTAAAATACTAGCATTTGAAATACCTTGGAGTGGTCTATTTCTCAAAAAATATATGATTTATTGGGTAAATTGCATTGGCCGGCTTCAAAGATACCCGAAACAGCAATTACCCAGATTTGGAAAAAATGGCTTTGAAATAGCAAAACGCTACCTGTACTTATTGCCCCATAACGTGCAGAAAAAAGCAAAAAAAACATAAAAACATTGGGTATTTCTAAACTCAGGACGAACAGCAGAATTTATTTTGCGTTTTTTCCATTATCTTTCAAAGATGAGTAAAATATATTAACTAAAAGCTAGAAAAAGTCATTTTTATACTTTTTTTTAATAGTAAATAATATAATCAAAACAATGTCATCTAAAGAAAGCCCTTCTTGTCATGAAAAAAAATAATCTACTTGTGTGGGTTCAGTAAACAGGAAAGAAGAAAATTACAGCTAAACACGAGGAGCGCAGAAATGTTAGAAGGGCCATTGTCACGAAGGGTACAAAAACTAAAATCAGCCTTTGTCACAAAGGGGTTAAAGGCAGATTTTCGTCAGTTTGTAAATATTACGAGAAGCATCTGTTTAACTTCTAATGTCCGGTAAGTAAGACTTTTGTTGGAGCGGGGAGAAATATCTAAAATTGTCCCCTCTGTGTTTCAGACCAGCAGTGAGATCGTCCGGACCATGCTGAGAATGAGTGAGATGACCACGTCTTCCAGCGCTGCGTACACCCATCCACTGTCCTCCAACGAGGTTGGTATTCTCTTAAAAGGACCCCAAGAAAGATCGGGTCTGATAGGTCCGTGCCTTCGGCGCCCCCCCAGTAAGCCACGTAACGCTGTAACATGTCCTTTTGGCTTCGCAGATTTTCAAAACTTTGCCGGCCGGATACAATATCTCCAAACAAGTGCTGGACCAGTACCTGAGTCTGCTGGCAGAAGACCCGGTACCCATTGCTATTTAATGTTTAGAATTAACACAGTGCATTTCGTAAAAGCGGAGAAAAGCTGAATAATTGGAGCAGAGGCAAAATGCTTTCAAAACAAAACAAACTTTATTGAAAGAAACAGGAATAAGAATGCCAACAGGTATCCCAGTGCTGTTGAGTGAGCAGATCCTCTACAGATGTGCCAATATTTCGGCCTGTGCAATGCTCTACACTCCATCGCTGTAACCACGTGGGCATAATCCACAGTCTGTCTTCATTATTTACCCTGTTACCCCGCTGGGTTGTAATCCGTGTCGCCTCATTTCTGTGTTTCAGTTGGAGTTTGTCGGACGGTCCGGTGACAGCGGTGGAGGAATGTTCGTCATCAGTATCCTTTTCTTTCCCTAATTAGATGGACTGTTGTGTGAATTCTGAATTGTATTCCATAAAGCTGGAAGATGTTGATTCTGTTGATAACCTGGTATTGTTGGTTACTTAACTTTACCCCGATAGATCTCCATAAGGCAATTGCTACGTTGGCCACTTCGAATTTGGAATCGGTTGTACAGGAGAGGTAAGATAATTGATTATTTCTCTTTTCTAGGTAATTGGCCCAGGGCAGACTTTTCCGGCATCTGTCCTAACAGCATGGATCCAGGATCCATCATACGGCCTGAGACTATTCTCTTTGTCGTTCTGTACAGTTAAGCCTCCCTGGGTACATAAGAAATATATTGTGATTAGCATTCACAATATCAGGCAAAGGCTATGTGGCACGACAGGCTACGTGGGAAGGTATAGGTAGTGGACCAGGAAATCAGGGAAAGGAGGTGAAATTACCCCCACTAACACAAACTTGCCAATGGTGGTTCTGCGCAGGTTCGGCTCCAGGTGCGCCAGGATTTTCCGCCTCCTCCTTCGCAAGAGGCACTTGGAACAGAAACAAGTGGAAGATTTTGCTATGATACCTGCCAAAGAAGCCAAAGACATGCTGTATCGGATGCTGTCTGTAAACCTGGTCTCTTTGCAGGTAAGTGCCCCCCCCCGAAAGCCCACAGATAACCGGACATCCTCAGTTACCGGCTGTCGCTGAAATCGTAGCTTCTAGGTCACGGCGTGATGTGAACGGATCGGCTGTGGCTCGCTTTCACTTCAATTCTCTGACTTACAGGAAATCCCCAAAACCCCAGATCACGCGCCGTCGCGCACGTTCTACCTGTATACAGTGAATACCCTGCCCACGGCTCGCATGCTGCTGCAGAAATGTTACAAGGTACTTCTGTTTCATACGCAGGCGTCTGTGAAATTACCCGGCACTGAGAGCTGCAGGCACCAGGGGGCCAAATGCTGCAGCTAAATATCGTTTGCGATCAAGGAATCGCTTTCTTACAGCTCTATTATATGTATAGAATGAATAGTATTTTATTAATGTTCCCAATTCTCCCTGTATAATTTAAGCTAATGCAGTGGCAAAGGAAGAATACAAATATTCCATTAGACAAGAAGAAGAATTGAAGGGTTTACAGATGGGTGGTGAAGAGGGTGGGCTTCGGGGCACGAGCGTTTGAGCTGTTGGCATTGTATGCTGAAAGGCATATAATATATATAATTCCTCCATTTCTCAGACTGTGTCCAACCTGATAGTGAGAAGACAGTTTGAGACCAAAGAAAACAAGTGAGTAATCTCCTCGAGCAGCGCCTGCGTCAGGTTTGTCCGTCTACGCTTCCCAAGGCAGCCGGTCCTGGGCCACATGAATCCTCCCATGCCCTGAAACGGATTAAACAACCCCCAGGAGAGTTAGCAGGAGAGCTGCAGTTTCATCTCCCTAACCTCACCCTGCAGAAGCGGATGAGCTGGCTCTGTCTGCCATATCTTGAATATCGCCTCCCTCTTTGTTCTATACATTATACAGGGCCAGCTTTCACTAGCGAAACCTGCCAGCGCTGGCCTTTTATAACACAGGGTGTTAGTTTAAAAAACTAATACCACATTAAACAAGTGTTTTTATTATCTGGCAACTACTCATTCCAACTTAGTAGACTTGCCTGTTGTGCTGTGTGAGTACAGGTCAGAATTAAGCGTTCCCTGGGGGGGGGTTAAAAAGTGGGACATTTTACGTGAGCGTGAATCGGGGAATTGCTTATTTCTTCCTGCACTTCCGGCTTCGCTCTCATGGTTCTTCGCTGTCCTCTCCAGACGCCTGTTGGAGAAATCCCAGAGGATCGAGGGCATCATAGCGTCAATGCAAGCCACAGGGACAGACGGCCCCCAGCTGCAGGAGGTAGAAGAAATTATCACCCCTCTGGAACGCCAGCAGATTGACAACCTGAGGCGTAATGTTAACAGGTAACGTGCGTGGGCTTCAGGGAATGCTAAAGAAGGTGTTCCTGTTACATTAACTTTCCATTGGGCGCTTTGATTTTATACCCAGATAAAGGACCCCTCATTTTCTCTCTCCCCAGGTTGGATGTCGGTGAGATCAATGTCGATGACACCATCTTTATTTTAGAATCTTACATCAGCAACACAATGATCAAAAACTGACCGAGGCCAAAAGAACACAGCGGTGTCGCTGCTAAGAAACAAAACTGTACCTTCTGTCTGACTCTGTTATTCCACATTGGAAAGAAATAAAGCAAGTTATGCCACGTTGGTCGTTTCCTGCACAGCTAGAAAGAAAACACCAAGAGTATATCCGTAGAATAGCTACCCAGCAGAGGCGGTAGAGGCCAGTGCAGTGATGATCCCTCAGAAATATGAAGGTGATAGGAGAGAGCTAGGGGGCAAACGACGACTTCATACCAGGTAGGGGCCGGTCAGGATTTATTATGATATGGAAAGTTAGAAAACTGTGAACCTTGATGTATTATTATAAGTGGAGGTAGATGGCTGTAGATGATGGGGAGACATATCTGTTGTGATAGCATTCCAAGCATATGTATAGAGCAAGAGGGAAAAAAGCTTTGATATGTAGTCCTCCGTGTGCTATGGCCGTGCTGCTGCTTATGCAGATGAACTTTCTTTTAATTTACATACGTGGCTGCATGCTGATGTCACGAGCGACAGAACAGTATAAAAAAAAACCTCTCTTTACTCCATGCCTATACATCTGCTAGTGTGACATATATAGGTGATGTTTCCTTACATAAAGGTCCAGGTCCCAAGGAGCTTCTGCAGGATGGGTTGAGCTGGCCCTGTGTAATGGGTAGTTAACTTAGGGATCTAATATAGTCAAATAAAGCTATTGTAAGTCTACGAGAAGACTAACGTCGAATAGAAATGGGCTGAATAGGGCTGATCTACATTGAAATTCTGTGTCTGTCTCATTGATCTCACCATAATATAGGGGAAATATAGCCTTATATAGGGCCAACTCAGCCCGGCCCGCAGGAGACCCTCCTAATGTGATAGGGGAGAGAAGAAATGTTCAACGCTCCTGCAAACTCCCCATTCAGTGAATAAATCCCATTTTGTCTCTGTAGCCATTAAACCTGTGAAGGTTTTAATTCTATAAAACCACAGGAGGCGTTATTTGGTTTGAAAACACATTTTTCTACTACTTCCCCTATGTTACAAGTGGGTTAATATATACAGTCTCCGGGATCCTTAAAGAACTTCACGTGAAAAGTGAGGGATTCGCTAATGATGAGCTGGGTTGCAACTCCTTAGCAAGTCAAGCCCCACAGCGTTCAATATTGTTATGAAAGAGAACGTCCGGGGCTTGGCTGCTGTCATTAGAAACTTGGTCTGGGGGAGTTCATGACAAATTCCCCCTGAAGATAACGGGAACCGGAGCGTCGCCATGCAGCTTGGTCAATAATTAATTTCTCAAGGATTATGTTGTCGGGGTCTGGCCGATGTTACAAACCTGAACTCAGGAGGACCAATAAATCTTACGCCAGAAGATTCTGAAATAACTGCAACGGGTTACCAATTGTGACCAGGGGAAGAAGCTGCCACCCTGCTGGGGGGGCACCCGGAGGCCGCCGTAAAGTAAATCTGCACGGCGTAACACATAGTGTTATTAGAACATAGAGGACCTAACGTTACATACACTGGGTAATATAATAACATGATGCCCATTATTCAGTATATATATATAAACAGACAGACAGGAGGAATATGTATATAATATATGAACATCGGCCCATTGGTTTCCCTGGTGACTGCACAACATTTAACATTTACACTGTTGTGCCATCAGTGGGTATCCATAGCGTGATAACAGATCGTTATGTTATATACCAGCTCCCCATTAGTTCCAGGGTTTGTCGTGGGACTCTGCCATTTGTATAAAAATCCCCATTGGCCAATTTAGCAAGTAATTTCCTTAAAAATATCATCGGTGATACTTTATTATAGTTTTGTTTAAACAAAACAAGTTTTTTTAGACAACGTTTCCTTTATTGCAGAAACATTTGCTTTTTATTTGACCCGATAAGTTGTATTCCTAGAACTCGTGGGAAGAAGCCCAGCAATAAATAAATACCCCTACATTTAAAACTTGGTTATATACGGTGATCGTTGGGGCACCTGCGGTTCAATCACCATGGTAACCAACACAATTTTAGTGATTGCTCTATTTATTGATATTTTTTGCACAGAATTGTAAAGATGAGCCCTACCCAATAATTAAATAGGTGGATTTTGTGCCGCTGACGGCTCTATATACAGCATTTTTCTCGTTAAAATCCACTTCCAAGTGGACAAAACCAGAAAACCCCATATTCGATACACCGTGCTATTTGAACACCAGGGGGCAGCCTTCCTTTTACCAAACACAGAGGATTCTGGGAGAGCAAGCGGCACTTCCTGAAATGAACATAACAGTGAAGGCGGAAGGGTAGTGGGTTCATGGTTCATGCTCCCAGCTGAGAAGACACATGTTACAGATATCATGGTGTGAGTGTGCGCTGCAGGAAGACCTGAACGAGTTTGCTTCCTTGGTCGATGAGTGAAATATTATCAAAAATAGCCTTTGGGCCATCAATATACTGGACCCACTGGTACCACCAGTAAAATGTACTGGAAATGTAGAAGAAGCCGTGCCAGCGGTACATTGAAATCTATACTGTTTTGCCGTATATAGGGGTTACTTATGTATATTCCTTCAGATAGATAGGTATATACCGTATATATGCAATATATTATGAACTGTCTTTGGTCTTAGGTTATAGCGGTGAGACGATCTGATTTGCCTGCGCCCGCACAAAATGGAGCCAGCGAAGCGCGTTCTTGTTTATCTGAGCAAGGAGAATTCTGTGCTGCGATGCGCGGGCTTTTTGCAGGTAAGCAGTTCATCGTTCAGCGTCTTCTGCGGGCACCTGGATACGAGAGAAGCCATAGTGCTATGGAATCAATAACATAGAATAATAATTATGATTTGGGCACGCAGGAGCCTCATTATTGGTGCCCAAAGAAGGCTTTAGATTGCTCGGGGGTCTCTTTTGGGTTAAAATGCAGAGCAGTCCTTGACTATAAAGCCATGAAAACTTAGACAGGAGTCGCCAGACTTGGGGAGTTTGGATACGGTGAGTTTGAGCTGCCGCTGCATTGAGGGGGTTCTGTTTTTCAGAGTATAACCGGGTTCTTCTCCGGGACTCAGGAGAACGCGGTGATCGTAAACTGCGGGCTGGATCAGAACCGATTCGTTATATCAGACCAGAGGTTCGGTAATTCCTGCTGTGTGCCGCTCCAGGTAAGCAGGTCACAGGAGGGGGGGTGTATAATTTACAGGCTGTCGGCGTCTGCCTCCCGCTCTCACCGTGCTGCTGTCCTCGTCCACAGAGACCGGCTTTCTGCCCCATCAGCAACATCACCCCGTCCCAGGTCGCCTCGCTCCCCGAAGAGGTCCAGAGCCGCGGAGTGGATGTTGGGGTGGCCGTGCTTGTGCAGTCCGTAAACCGAAAGGTTCTGCTAACCAGGAGGTCTAAGAGCCTCAGTATCTTCCCTAACGTCTGGGTGCCACCAGGTAAAGTTCTTCACCATATCAGTGTCTCTCTGCGTTTCATGTTATGGACCGGATAGCGTTAGTCTTGTACACGTAATCTGAAGCGTGAACCAGAGGGTTAGTATGTGCTTGAGAGGAAGACATTTCACTAAAAAAAGCAGATTTAGGTGATGTGGATTATCTCCTGACGCTCATCTCTCTCTCCCTTTCCAGGAGGTCACATGGAGTCAGGAGAGCAGGTAGGAGGACATAGCATCACAAACCTTTTTCTTGTTACCCCGCGTCGTCTTCTTGTCATGATAAATCTTAGGCTTTCTTTGGAAGCGGCCAGGGGTGTCACTGGGAATGATTGACCGAGACGCTCTGATTAGCATTTTGAAGCCCAATGTTTTAGGTTTCCGAGATACCGCCTTGTTATTTCCCCATTTAAATGCCGAGGGCCGTAACATATATCGTTTTAACGTAATGACCCTGAATTGTGTCATGCGCGCCCGCCGCCATCGCCTCTGACCGTGCCGTGTGTCTATACTCGTTCTTTTGCTCAGCTGTTGGAAGCGGGACTGCGGGAGCTGCAGGAGGAGACTGGGTTGAAGCTGCATCGTGAAAGCGTTACCTGGAGCATGCTGGGACTTTGGGAGGTAAGAGAACCAAGGCGGAAGGACACAGTTCTCTTCTCCTAGTATTCAGTGACCATGGATGCTGGGACTTGTAGTCGGACATTCTTTATCACTGCCCCAGACTAGAGCATTAATCTCATTAAATCCCCTTAAAGGGGGCATTTTATTTAGTACCTACCATAATAGTTCCAAACAGTTGGTGTCTGCAAGATGGCTGCTTCCATTTTTCTAACGTATTAGATGCCATTTAAATTTATTTCAACGTATATATAACTTCTCATAAAATAATGACTTAAATGCTAAATAATGGATTTTCATCATGGTTTCCAGGCCTTGCGTGAGACTTTCTTCTGCTCTCCGTTAGTTGGCGAACTACAAGTCCCATGATCCTTTGCCTCTTAATTTCTTCTCTCCGCAGTCTGCATTCCCTCCGTTACTGAGCCGAGGTTTGCCACGCCGCCACCACATTGTCGCTTACCTTCTCGTTCTGACCAACGACACGCATGAGCAGCTGCAGGTAACACGGAGGGGCTTCTCGGTATCTAAGACTCACGTTGGGACCACCAGCAATGACCCAGCATGTGACATCCCTGCGCTGTCTGTTAACCGCCAGGGCCACATTACTCCTGATCTACACCTCTCTCTAGTAACCTCAACTGTAACGACTACTCCCCGCACACATTCCCGTGGTCCCTTTATGGATACTTAGCCTTCCCCAACGCATTCTAGAGGTCCCTATATTTCCATTGCAGCACTGATGTACGTTATACACGATTCCCTCTCTCAGGGAACCTTCCATGGAAAGGTCTAGAACTATAAGTCCTTTTAAAATGCCCTACAGGACAGACTGTGCCCAGACGAGCGGGAGGTGAGCGCTTGCGCATGGATGGACACGCATCTAGCAGAACGTATAGTGTTGGCGGAGGACGGAGCAGAGGATTGCGGGAAGGATCTGTCTGACCTCCCAGCCACAGTGGGGTAAGTTATAGCCATCATAAGATAGTGACAAGGGGATCATCATTTTATCTGCGGTCTCCAGCTGGGCTTCCGATAACCATAAAGCTATGGAATTATCGACACATAATTGTGAATCAATGTATACAGCTTGGAGTAGAGACATTTAACTACAATGGACAAAGTTGGAAGAATGTTACGACAAGCGGCTGTAATCTAACCAGGGTAATGGAGAGAAGGTTTACTTTACTGTGAGGGCGGTAGACAAGTGGAACAGCCTCCCAGCAGAAGTGGTAGAAGCTAATACTGTGAGGGAATTTAAACACGCATACGGCTCCTGAATGTAAGACGAGACTGGGTAAGGTTACTTTAGGTGTCATAAGCCATTGTCTAGCATCCTTATCGCACCAGTGGTTTAAATCCTGCTATTTGGAGTCAGAGAAGCCCCCAGATTTCCCCCAATAACGTTTAGATCTTTACGACAGACGTGATCTGACGCAGTCATTCTCGTTACAGCATCACAGAGGTGAACGCCGGCACCCTGACCCACCTCCATTGTAACGCTGCGACGTTCCTGAACACAGCGCCTGCGGACGGGGAGGACGTGGAACGCGTCAGCACCGGCACCAAGTACGCGCTGAGGCTGTGGCTGGACACGCTGCCCAGGCAGGGTTGGTAGAGTAGATTCAAACTAAAAGAAACTGTGATTAACCCTTGATAAGTCTATACATCCCATCAGTCCTGGCTCTCGCAGGGAACAGTCCCGCTGACGGCCGCACGCACGCACACACACACCACACTGGGGAAACCTTGAATAAATAAAATGTTTTATTTCCGTTAACGCTTTTTCTGTTTGTCCGTGGAAGAGTCTCACAGAAACGGCCCGTATCAAAGCTCCTACGTCTACTAAAAAGTAAAAAAAAGAAACGGCAACACGCGAACAGAAAACACTGTATACTTAAATACGTTTAAATGGCAGTGCCGTTATCCTACAGAGATTAACCCCTTCACCCCCACCGGGAACAGGAATCGGTGTGAAGTTCGGAACTGAAGGGGGGGGGGGGGCTTCATTTAAGTTAACACGTACAAGCGGAAATCTTTGGAAGTATTTTTATGCACGTAAAAAAAAAAAAAAACAACCGAAAATATATAGCTGCATCAATCTCTGTACAATTCGTTGTGTAAATACAAAGTATCGGGAACAAGAAATAATTAAGAAAGAAAAAAAAAGGGTAATATACATCGGAACCATATATTAAATACAAAATGACAGGATCCGGTGGAATGCAAGGGACCAATTTCCGATCTGATTGGCAATAAGTTGTTGTTTAATCACAGCACAACTTTCTCCTTTACTATCACAGTATAAACTGAAGGCATCTTCAGAAACTAGGTGTAGTCCGGCTTAAGACCACTAATTGTTTCCAATGGCACCTATTCTACAAGATGGGACTGGAAGCAGCGTAACCTACGGTACGAGTAGGATAAGGGAGCAGACAGGTGATCAGAAAAGAAATTAGGATCCTGTTTAAGAACGTATCGCTTTCTGGAGCTGCGACACGTCACGGTTCTGTCATTCAGGAGACATATTGTCTTTTCTTTGCCTTGATTGTGCCGCACGCCTAGTCAGCGAACAAGAACGTGGGAATCCTGGCTCGATTTAACTGCCAACACGCTCAGAGGTGGGCTTATCGAGGCAGGGTTGCCCATATTGGAGGGTCCTACTTATTAGGCAATTAGGCGCCATCGCCTGCAGCCTAACGTCACTCTGTGTTCCTCGGGGCCGACGCGCTTTTCGCTGCGTTTGGTAGGATAGTCTGGCAGCTCGTTCTGAAACCTGCCCCGTAAGGCGCCAGGATGGTTGCATTTAGCACACACCGCGTTGTGGCGGCCTGGGTCTAAGATACTCATAATGCTCAGCCAGCCTTTGTGTGTCACAATCCTTGGCTGACGCGTCCGATTCAAGCAGCCGACCCCCCCATCAAAACATTGCAGCGTTTTGTGAGGTTGCTGCATAAACCACCAAAATATTCCAGGACCCTAAAAAAACGGGACCATTTTCTTCCAGTAACTTAAATAAAAAATGTGGATGTAACAAAGCCCTTCTATCACACCCTGATTTTCAGCCTAATATTTTCTACTAGCAACTGCTTCAAAAAATAGGCAAACCCAGGATTTCATATAAAAATAGGAACAGGGTGGTCCCCAGGCTCCCCACGCATTAACGCGGCAGATGGCGACGGCCATAGGGGCATTTAGTCTGCAGAAACTGCTGCGCCCGCATCAGCAGAGATGTACTCGTTCTGTACATTCTGGGGTATCAAACGTCCTTACGGAATACAGGTTAGCTTCTAACCACAAGCCCCGCTCTGTAATGCAATACGAGACGGCTTCGAGAGGGGTTCCGGGAAACAAAACTCGATATGAAACATAAAGAACAATCTTTTGAGCACTATAACGTACTAAAGTGTATCCGTTCCATGGCGGCGGCCGATGGGTGCACACTGTCGCAGTGGCACGATTTGGTGGTGACATGGAAGGCTTGGATTGGCGACACAGTCTGGAGCGTTCATCCTCTTCTTCTCCTTCTCCGCTTGGCTTTCCGTCTTTTTCTGCTGCCCATTCTCAGCGTGGTCAGTCCAAAGAAATGATGTCCGCCCGGCACCCTGGCATTGAGGATGTGGCGTTCTGTGACCCGTTATGGCTTTCTCGCATGGTGTTGGTGGATACGATGCTGCTGATGCGACCGGCGGTGCTGGGCACAACGTGAGAGCTGGTGATCGCTTGGGTCAGTGGACTCATAAAACGCGGCGGCCCAGCTCGGTACTGGAAGAAGTGACTCAACGCGTCTTGTTCATCCAATGAAGTGATGACAGAGGGACTGTAATGCTGAGAGGAGAGACAAATACCACCGGTGACCAAGATGTCCATGAGTATCTCAAACAAATAGGCTCAACTCAAAAACATGCAGACTGACTGCTTTTGTTGTCTCTCCCTCTGTGGTACTATCTAGGCTATTGGCTGGTTCTACTAACCAATCAGCAATCGCCTTTCTTACAAGTCCATCCCCTGAGGAACCATGGAAGAACCTGGTTCTGAGGAGATGCGCGTAAGGCAAGCTGTATTCATTATTAAGAATGGAGGTATGGTAGTGGGTAGTACATACATCAGTGAAGAACATTTAGTCTGGCCATCTCATTAGTCTATAACCTGTTCATATAGCCATGGCCACAATTAGGTATTAGGTTGCTGGGGTTTTGCGCCTACGTGGTGACCGTATTGGAAAGAAAAAGCACGCACCTGGTTTTCAGTCGTCTGGAGGAATGAAAATAAATCCAACCCAGCTAAAGGGGTGGAAAAAAAAAAAGAACGTCAAGATCTACTAAAACAAAGAAAAAACAACCTAAAGTACACCAAAGCTGCATCTCTGAGATACCCGCAGATTCTCTGCCAACTACCGGTCAAAGGAAACAGAGCCTGAAATTCCTGCAATACTCCGGAATAATAATAATAATAATACACAGAGATGGCACCACTGGTTGACATTGTGGATGATCCTGGACCCTTTACCTTGGATATCAGTAGGTACTGCATAGGAACGATGGTAATCTGGAATGGGGAGACCCGTCAGATAATCACTGCCCATCGTTGCCATGGGAGGACTCCTCAGGACAGATGACGGCTGGTGGTCCACACTAAGCACCCTACAGAGGACATCCAAAGGCTTAAATGTTGCCACCACCCAAAAGCACAGAAAATCACCGCACTTTACGCTTTAGATAAGACAGATGTGGCCCATCTAGTCCGACCATTCCTTCACAAACACTCTACTCAATGAGCTTCTGCCAGAAGTGGTAGAAGGCCACTCCACCAATTGGCCACCCAAGCTATTATCAATATCATCATTACACACGAGTATATCCCTCACCCTTTGGGTCCATCAGGCGAGGGGATTAAAACTGACGTCACAGGGCACTGCTTTTTGGACGGCGGTTCCTCTTCGTCCGACGAACTGTCCAAAGTCAAATCAATGACCTCCACTTTCTTCTTGGTCTCTGTGGGGAGTTTAATGTCCAAGCCCATGCTGTAGTTTGTACTCGCTGGAAAAAAAAAAAAAAGAATGATTAACGTTGGACCTACAGAAGGAACTTGTGTAACGTACAGGAGGCATCTTCCCTGCTTTGCTAGCGGCCAACCTGGAGGAACATCCTCGTGGAGATCCAGCTTACCCTCAACGCTGCTGCACAGGTCCTGCTTCTCTTTTTTTTGTTTCATGGGACACCAGGACCCATCCTCCATGAATTGGATCTCATCACAGTCTGTGCAGGAGTTAAGGATGTCCATGAAGAGACTGCAGGAGGAACATTATCAGATATTATCATGGGGAGATTGCCAACGTGGAACGTTGATGGCGCAATAGTTCAATCAATTAACAAAGTGCGGCTGATGCGACTCTACCCATAGTCTGATGTCGGCAAGAACCCCGTTACCAGTGACATCCCAATAAAGAGCTTCACTAGACAGCTCCGCTCACCCATCGATGATCAGCAGGTCGTACGGAGCCTTCTTGTCGCACACGGGACACGTCCACGTCGGTTTCTTCTCATTCATTTGAAGGTAGAGAGCAGCGTCAAAGCATTGGAGGTGAGTGCAAGTGACCGCTCGACAGGGCACGGTCAGGCGCATTTTACCAAGCTGTCCGGGGAGAGAGAAGTCCGTGTGTCATTCCACCCGAGACACAGAAACACTCCTAAAGCCACGCACGCTATCGAAGCCACG
>VKOC01000008.1:35932708-36048334 GCA_009364415.1 Spea multiplicata
CCCTTGGGCCCCCCTGACTGCCACAACTCCAGGGCCCGGTCGCAGTCGCGACCCCTGCGACCCCGGTAGTTCTGCCACTGAACCAACTGAATATTTCCCATAAACAATAAGCGCAGACATTATAGCAGAAGAATGGGACATAAGTAGGTTTTGGTGGCCATCAGCTCGCTTCATTAGTAATGAAGGTTCTGCATGGAGATATGATGGCGACCAATAACGCATTGACCCATTTCACCTGTTTCAAGATGTGTCACGTAGGGTGACCACATTGGCCATGGTTCTCTAGGACACGTATAACTTTTACATATTGCTGACCAGCCCGGATAAAATGCTGCCCTGCAGTAAGTAGGATGTATAGACTCACGGAAGGGAACCAATTTGTCAGTTATACATCACCCATACTGCAGGGCGGCACTTTATCTGGGCTGGTCAGCAATATGTAAAAATGCGGTACTCTGCATAAATCCAAATATGCTGGGGTTTTTTTTAAATAGGCAACTTAAGATCAGAGAGCCTAGCATGTCTACTGCGTTACCCAAAAGACTGGATCCCACAATCAAATTACTACAGTGGTTGGGGAAGAGATCAGGGCTTATGATGACCACTTGGATGAAGAAGGACCTGTACTGCTCATTATAAAAATTACTAATAATTAATAATGCAGGTCACTTTAGGTCACTCGTCTGGGCAGATACGGGTATATCTATTAGTCAGGCACTAGATTCAACCACATTCGAGAAAAATATGCTTGTTCCCTGATCTCCAAGATAAATGGACATTTCCCTCCTCTCACATATGGCTTTTCCTCCAAGCAAAGAATTCTGTATTGCAAATGCTAAGTGCTATACACCCCGCACAAGTCAAACACGCCTTGGGAATATTAATATATATAAGCCTTACTACAAAAATATCTATTCCAAAGCTGTATAGGTGTATACTTCATGGATAGCAAACTGGGCATCAACTTAGCCCAAAATAAAATAGGCTGACAAATTTGCCATTCTCTTCCTTGACAGTCTCAATGCACAGGTTCTTCCTTAACATAGAAACATAGAAAGTGACGGCAGATAAGAACCATTTGGCCCCTCTAGTCTGCCCAACCTCTAAATACTTTCCTTAGTCCCTGGCCTTATCTTATATCTAGCTTGGCCTTATGCCTTTCGCATGCTTGCTTAAACGCCTTCACTTTATTAACATCTACCACTTCTGCTGGAAGGCTATTCCATGCATCCACTACCCTTTCGGTAAAGTAATATTTCCTGATGTTACTTTTAAACCTTTGCCCTTCTAGCTTATGACTATGTCCTCTTTTAAATAAACGCTCTTCCTTTATCTTGTTGATTCCCTTTAAGTATTTAAATGTTTCTATCATATCCCCCCTGTTCCGTATTTCTTCCAGGCTATATAGGTTAAGATCCTTTAACCTGTCCTGGTAAGGTTTATCCTGTAATCCATAAACCATTTTAGTAGCCCTTCTCTGAACTTTCTCCAACATTTCTATATCCTTCTGGAGATACGGTCTCCAGTTCTGTACACAATACCCCAAGTGAGGTCTCACCAGTGCCCTGTACAACGGCATGAGCACTTCCCTCTTTCTACTGCTAATACTTCTCCCTATACAGCCAAGCATTCTGCTCGCATTACCTGCTGCTCTACTGCATTGTCTGCCTACCTTTAAATCCTCAGAAATAATCACCCCTAAATCCCTTTCCTCGCACGTTGAGGTTAGGACAGTATCAAAAACTCTTTACTCTGCCCATGGGTTTTTATGCCCCAGGTGCATTACTTTGCATTTATCCAAATTAAATGCCCACAGCTCTGACCATTTTTCCAGTTTACCTAGATTGTTTGCCATTTGGCTTCTTCCTCCAGGAACATCAACTCTGTTGCAATTTTTTGTGTCATCAGCAAATAAACATACCTTTCCATCAACACCATCTGCAATATCACTAATAAAAATATTAAAGAGAATGGGTCCAAGTACAGATCACTGAGGTATCTCACTGGTAACAAGACCTCGCTCCAAATATACCCCGTTGACTACAACCCTCTGCTGTCTGTCACTCAGCCACCACCTGATCCATTCAACAATAATGGGAGAGATTGCTTACTTGAGAGATGGGACAGGCGTAACGAGAAGTGCTTAGATGAAGTGTAGTCTTATCAAGGCAGATTTAATACACTAATGTCCAGCAATCGCTGGGTTCTGGGAATCCCTAGGGTATTCTTCCATAATGAACTAAAACACCTAATGTTCCTACACTCTCTTGTAGGACGCAAACCGTTTCTCGGCTTCAAATACTTGATTGCTTAATAGTTTCAGCAGTAAAGGCAGTGTTGGATCATTAAATCTAGAAAACTGCTGCTACATTTTCCTACTGGAAAAAAAAGTAATGTAATATTTGTATCATGAGTGGCCAGCTACCCACCAAGATAAGGAGAAAAGGGATTTTTTTTATCTAGGAATCTTCCATCATTATAATTAAAATAGCAACATTTCACTGGTTTCTGTGGTTTTGTCTCCAGTATATCATGCAGGTTTAGACAAATAATACATCAAATTTCATTTGGGGATGGCAGAACCTTGTTACTGCCAGATGGATCCTGACCCTTAAATGCGGGAGGCTCTCCTTGGGTATATGCCAATCGGAAATGGGTGGGAGATAAAAAGTTTAAAGACGGTATGTGATGTTTTGATAAAATTAAAAGGTGGCACAAGAAGAATATCTCATTTATATATATATATATATATATATATATATATATATGACAAGCGTCCGGCATGAACTAGAACTAAAACTGCAGTTTTGGGGTAAAAATCTTAATTTCTGTATATTTCTCATTCTTGGTTAAAAAAATAAAAAACAATAAACTGCTTCTACCTACTAATATTCAGTGGAGATCACGTTTCCTTGTATATTTATTTTGTTTAAAATCAGAATCTTTTGTGTTTTTGCAAATAAATAATTGATGGCGCTAATAAAAGGGAGGAAAAAAAGGAGTTGTGAAAATATCATTTTGACATGACTATTCCTTTTAAGCATTCTGTAACCTGCCCATTAAAGCTACGTATTTTACTCCCACCTCGTTTGATAATACGAGGCCGTATATTGGGAATGATGGTTAGAGGCTCCTGTATGCGGACAATGAGGAATGGAATCTGAAGCAGCCATGCTTATCTCTCACCGGCAGCACAGCAGTCTGGAGTCAGAAGCCTAAACCACTGTGGTTTACAAATGTTATATATTATACACATGCACATAACCAGAAACATACAAATGTAACCCTATGGATAAATAACACAGCAAAAGGGAAAAAATTATGTGATATATAATGTTCATAGAATTTAAATATTGTCATTATTTCACTTTGAATATTTTAACAGCCCTTTACAACACATTCCAGTAAATTACCAGTTTCTTGATTAATTCTGCTACACCATCCTTCGAGCTACACATCCCCACACCCCATATCCCAGGCAAAGTCGCTTATATAACAATTACATCTGCAAGCTGCTGTTCCGCAGAGCGCATTTTCTTAATTGGACACCAAAGCGTGTATTGTTCTTTCTTATTGTACAGAATAATGTCAATAAACAAGAACTTGGTGTCAGAATGATGGTCCCCTGCTATGAAAATGAATGCTTAAACTTTTGCTAAACATATATTTTGCCAAATGAGCTTTGTCTTGACTCAGATATCATTGTTGCAGAAGACCATTATCCTTTAATTATGTATTATTTTGTTGTCTTCTAAAGATGTTCACTGTTGCTCTAAAATGTTTCTTTTGTAAAGCAAAGATTAGCAATAGTTTCGGTAAAGTAACTAAAATATGCACATACATACACATCTACACACACATCTACACACACACACACACACACACTCCCCCCTGTGGCTCCGTCCTTTTAAGCACCGAGTGGCCAGCAAAGCAGATAGATTTGTGGAGAAAGAGAGGTGCAGAAACGTTTTTTGTTTTTTTTACCATAAATCTATTCAGAAAGAACCCTGGGACCCATGTAAGGGATGGCATTTGTAATTGGCATCCAAACGGTCTAGGCTGAGTGGCCATTAAAGTTTGGCACCTTTAATGTTGGCAATCAGTGGGAGTTACCCCAGTGAAAATGGGCAGGGAGCGGGGTGTGTCAAGTCCCTGCTCCCGCGACCCGGAGGATTTGGGTCTTGACCTGGAGACTTGGAGAAGCTGTGCTTCACCCGGGTCAAACCCATTGAGTTCCCTGGCATGACCATTACAGAGGAGACCTCTCCATTAGGCTATCATACTGATTCCACCCATCAAGGCAATCCAGACCCAAAACACCCGGCACACCCACATTCATATATTTCAATCTGTCATAGGCCTTGTCGGCGTGGGACCCGCTAGGTTTCAGCACTCTCCACTCTTCGTCTGATATGAGGCTCCCATGTTGTTTTTCTGAAAACAGGTTAAAACCCTGTACAAGTTAGGTGTTTGTCTAATCAGAACCATCAATCTGTTTTGGGATAATTTTGTTCACTTGATCTAAGTATAAAACATCAGTTGTTTTGTTATGTATTGAAGCTTCAACAATTTTTAAAACAACATTAAACAACCGAGTAACAGAAACCAACCGCTTAAAGGTGTGTACTTTGTGGGGGGAGAAAAATAAAGGTATTTTTTATACATTTATATCACAAAACATTGAGTATGACGAAAATAAAATTCCCAAAAACCAGATATGCAGCATTGGAAAAGGTACATATGATACTGTAGATCGAACAAAAATTATTTGTCCTTTAAAGAACAACATTTGAGAATTGTGGTTAAGCAACCACCAAGCATACATGCCAAAAAAGCTCCATTCTTTGGGGTTCATAGGTGCTCAATATCCTTGGTCATGAACTGGTTAAGTTTGATTCATTGCCAGTAAGTATTATATCACATGACTGGTAAATAAATTGTATATCCCGCTCCAGTAATACAGCTTCTTTAGAAACCAGAGTACTGAACACTAAACCCAAGGCAAAATAAATAAAAGTAAAAGGTGTATTGCGCTGGTGGTATTTTTATGTAAATATCTCTTTAAGGGCACAAAGCAAAGTACAAAATAAAAAATGGGACACAGAGCTGGAGATGTTCAAAGCTACAATCTTTAGATCAATACATAAGATATTTCCAAACAGATCTCTATTTTCACATCAGGACAGCATCTGTTTCTCAGTGGGAATTCACTTGGTATCGATTGATCAGATATTAAACAAGTCTGCTGCAGCGAGAATACAGATTTCTGCTTTACTGCATATACAGAAAAGAACTACTTATTATACTGTTTTATCAACCCTTACATTTTAGCCAACGTACACAAGACGCAATTATATTGTTGGGAAACATAGTCCCAAAACATCTGTGGATGGTATAGATAGCGCCTCCTATGTTATATGTTGTAAATAAAATTCATGGTCTCACATATTACTGTAGCATATGGTGGAAGCCAGAGGAACATTTTTGGATGCCAGAGATGCAAGGTGCCTATAAAGTCACATTAAAGTAACATTTTTGATATGCTACCTTGAACCGTTAAATTGACGTGCCTTATGTGTTTAATCTTTCGACTCTAATAAAATGAAGTTTTAAAGGGATAGTATTTTGTCCCAGATGTCCCCTACTAAAGAAGAATGCTTATTAAAAATAGTTTGCTTTACATCATTCCCATTGCTGTTGAGTGCCCATACTTCTCAGAAATTATACTTAATCATGTAAAAAATATTTCAATCATATTCATAAAATATAAGATAATAATTTAGCTGGAAACACTCAGCAGACACTGTGCCACGTTATCGGGTGGAACAGCAATTTTAAACTAGTGTGTGTACATGTTACCATCTGCAATGTGTGCACTGCACACTTAACTCTTTAAATATCAGAAAAGAGAAAATGGAGTACTTGGCCATGCCCGTTATGCACTAATCTAGCGTTCAATATATCACCCCTAATTTAAAACACAAAATTCTCACCTACGGTCAAGTTCTATGCGTCTATGTTACTAATTTACACACACCTCATTATCCTGCATACAACACACACATACCACTCTAAGGACTCCTAAACAAATTAATAGGCCCTCCCGAAAATATAATAATGCGAATAATAATACCATAAAAACCCAGAAGCCCCAAGTCTCATATATATATCATGTTTCATAAAGAGACTAGTTATATATATATATATATATATAACTAGTCTCTTTATGAAACATGACATTTCTTTCAAAGGCACAATAAAGTCTGCATATAAATTAGATTTAGCCTTTAATGTGCCTTCAAGAGAATATATAGAAGATAAAATTCTACAAACCATGAATACCAATTCAAATATCCATTAACGAAATGTGAATGTAGATAGTTAACTTAGTGCATTTAGCTAGAAAATGAAGTTTTTGGTCCTTAGACATGAACATGCATTATGTGATATACTGTTTGTTTCACTATGGATAACATCTAATATTTGTACAACACGGTAATTGGAACTGTATGAAAAATAAACAATATGGGACAAGATAGCAATTTTTTCATTAATAAAGGGCTGAACATTTTTAAAACCGACACTAAATTCTGCCGCAAAAGATGGCAGAGAAGAAAAATGTACCATCTTAAAATGTTGTTATGAATTTAATAGGATAACATCAAAGCCAATGTGGCAAAATAAAAATGAAAAGGAGTAGGCTAAAAAGTATGTACTTAGAGAATTTAAATATGAAAATAAAGAGTAGAATTCAAAATTCCACAGGGATAATGTGGCAAAACCTTTAAAAAAAACTACAAAGCTACAGGCCTTCAGGTAAAGCGTCTGGATGCTTACACCTTTTATCATACCAGTGATTAGGCCCATACACTAATGCTTTGGGATATGTTGTTTTGGAGAATAGAATCTCATGTCAAGTTCCAATAACGTATAAAACATTATAAAGGCACAAAGTTTGTACAGAATATGAAACAAAAACCCAGAATAAAAGAACCTCTAAAGCTATCTAACCGTGGTAAACATGTTCATTCACCTCCCTGACCACTCTGTAGCACATTCACATTTTAAAAGACCAGCAAGGTTCTAACCCATGAAGAATTGTCATGAATGATCTAAACAAATGTGAATGTATGATAGACTAGGACTGACAATGGCAAAACAGCACAAATGTCTGGAAGGCTGCTGGCCCGGTCAGCTTGTTTGTGTCAGTAATGTGCCCAGAAAGGCTTTCTGATGCCGGTATATATCTTATATGCCTCAAAAAAAACACACAAACAATAACCCCTTAGAGGACAGTCAATTGGGAAATGCAATGTGATCTATGTCCCTGAGGCAATCAATTCATTCTTTTAATACATATGAAAAAGCTGTGGGCTAGTAAGAAATATAAACCTGCATATAAAATCATCTTCAGAACCAAGAGCTCTGAGCTGTCACATTATTTATAATTAGTTAACATTTAAATGAATCGCACATTCATTCACACTGACGCCTTTGAAAGATCAGAAGAAGACTTTCAAACAAATACTGCCGCTGAGATGATTAAGGGCTGTGTCGCAAAAATTTTATCTCTGTTACCTCTGAAACATTTATAACATATCAGCTATTAGGCAATTGTAAGTTAATTAACATGACCCAATAAAGACTCTGCTCTACCAATTACATTACAGAAGAGTTTAAAGTATCACTGGTGGCCATGGCCTAATTTAAACGTGCCACTTACAGCGAGTATCAAGTAATGATGTCTGTTACACTATATAAAATATACTACACATAAAAAACATGCCATGACGTCAGCTCGGACAACATATACTTGGTGGTTTGATGAGACAGGAAAAAGAAGGAGTATGATAAATAGTGGCAGGAAATAAAGGAAAAAGAGGTGATGATAGGTATGGGGTACCATAGGGAGACCGAAAGATACTGATGATTTTAATGAACTGGATAGTTCTTAAAAATAGCTACATATAGAAAGGTTTATCATGTATAGTTAAATCATTAGAATATGTATGAAGCATGTAGTCATCAAGCCATCCTGATCTACATAACATTTGTAGGTACACGTCCCATGCACCTGCCAACACGCGACATGGGTTTCCTTAGTAGATTGTCTGCTAAGTAGATATTTCTCCTCACACAATTAAAACTGCTTCTCAAGATTTAGTCATCAATGAAGATTTAAAAAAATAAAATTTGTCCATTTCAGATCCTTCCCTCTGAATGTTATCTAAAGTAAATAGCTTTAATGCTTTAGTAGTGTACTTTGGCCAAGCTCCTAAGCTTATCTAAAACAAGGAACCTCACTCATATGGTATTAGGATAATAGACTCTAAAATCTAAAATCCACCTTATCTGGTTAAATGGACCCTTACTCCTTTTAAGTCATTTCGGGTGGTAAATATAAGAACTTTTGTATTTTCCTGCACTTTTGCAATCATGTATAGTTTTACTGAACATTAACGTAAAGACCCTGCTGGCTAACCTGCAATCTACTCCAGTAAAATATTCCACTAACCAAAGGTGTGATTCAGCAACTAAATATTTGTGTCTTGGAGTTCCATTGCCAGGTTGGCTTACTCTGAAATTCTGATTCTTGCAAATATTTTCCATTCCTTGGATCTGTTCTTCAAACAGGAGTTTGTAAAATGCAAGAGGAATAAGAGAGGTCATTTTATAAAAGATGAAGAAGGGACAGAAACAAGAAATATAGAATTTGGCAGCAGACAAGACCCATTCAGCCCATCTAGTCTGCCCATTATTCTTAAATTGACCCTTGGTCTTTTCTTATATATATAGGTTCGCCATATGCCTATCCCATGCATGTTTAAAATTCCCTCACTTTATTAACCTCTACCACTTCTGCCGCCCTCTCGGAGAAGTAGAAGTTCCTTACAATACATCTAAGCCTCTGATCCTTTAGATACATTTCAGTATACATGAAGTTCTGTACCTGGTACTACATGATACTGGGACTGAAGCATTGGGTTGTATCCACTAAAACGAGATACACACTCACTTCACCATTAGGATGGGCCAACGCTGGCAAGTTTCTCCTACAAGAAGGGCTGAGCTGGCTCTGTAGAATGCATAATTCAATCTGTAAGGAGACTGAAGAAATCTCACTGATTTGCTTGTATAAAGCTTTAATTCTATTTATTCTGCAAAGCGCAACTATGTCTATCAACAGAACAATATAAAGCCACTTTACATTTTCACTTCCAGCATGTGGTGTTCATCAGACTCCAAAAATAAAATGGAGAGAAAAGAGAACAAGAAGATAAAGAACAAGACAATGAGAAACACAGAAGCAGAGCTTCATGAGGGTCTGGCCTCCTTTTTGGTGATTCGTACAATTTGCCGAAATTTGCAATCCAAATGAAGTCCACTGAATGGGCCGTGTGGTTATTATCTGCAGTTGATATCATACATCTTGACTTCATCATCCTAAATATTTTGGTGTCATATCCAAAAAGTGTTTTTTTTTTTTTGGAAAGTGTTTCATTTAATACCACTGGTTTTAGGGAATCAAACAAAGGTTCTCTCTAATCCAATATTCCTTCACTTGTAAATTAACCATATTTATTATTTAGTTTTCCATTTTAGAGTATTTTTTCACTTTAATATTTGATATCAGCCCATAAAGGAACGTACTAAAAAAAGTAATAAGATATAACAGTTAATGGGTTACATCTAAGCTGCTGATTCTGCTAAATCTTTAACAAAGCCAGTGTCCAAATGGAACTTTATACGGATTTACAGTAAGTAGATACCAAACTGCACTTATTTGACTGTATCAATGCCAACATTTTGCATATTCCTATTTCAGAGGCTCTACAAGAATATGAAATTGATTTGTAATTTATAGTTTAAACTCGTGGATGACTTAATACAGCTGCGTTTTTTTTTTTAGAAGTCTGAGGTTACTGAGTTTGATGGGAAAGAAACTTGGCAGGGTAATTTTAAGGGGTTTTTTTACACCATTATTGGAAAACCTGTTAAATACAAAAATTCAATGAAGTTTTATCAGAAATAATGCACATGTACTACAACCCACTGAAGTAGTTATTTGATATACCATATTTGTTCAATTATAAGACAAGTTTTTTTCAGATGCAAATGAAAAATACCCCTTGTCTTATATTCAAGGTCGTCTTAAAGTCTGCCTACAAGACTAAGTGCTGCAGGGGACCTGGATCCTCTGCTCTGGCAGCCGGTGGACGCGCGCACGATGCACGCAGACAACATCCCCGTCGGCACTTCTGTCAGGGCTTCTATGACAGAGCACCGGCATCACATGACTTTCCGGTGCTCCACCATAGAAGCCCCGGCGGAAGTACCGGCAAGCAGCAGCGCAGATGTTCAACGGCTGCAGGGGACCTGGATCCTCCTCTCTGGCAGCCGGTGAATGTCTGCTCGATGCGGGCAGACAACCTCCGCTGCTGCCGGAGTACATGACCTTCCGGTGCTCAGTCATAGAAGCCCCGGTGGAAGTCCCGGGTAGTACGCTTCTCACAGACGTCCACCGACTGCCCCCACATGACAGCAAGGAGTCTGAAGCATGGGGAACAAGTCTACAGATGCATAGGTAAGTTGGGGGGTATAAGGCATATCTGGGGGCAGAGTGGTTATCTGGGGGCAAAGTGACATATCAGGGAGGCAGAATGGCATATAGGGGATACAAGACATATCTGGGGCAGAGTGGCATATAGGGGGGTATAAGGAATATTTGGGGGCAGAGTGGCAAATAGCGGGGTGTAAGGCATATCTGGAGGCAGAGTAGCAAGGCATGGGGCAAATGTGCATAACTGGGGAGCAGGTTGGCAGATAAAAAGGAAATAAAAACAAAAAATGCATTTTTCAGGACAAAGTTTTTTAGAACAAAGACACAGCGATCAAGATTAAAGAAAAGAAGCTAAATGTTTACCTTTATGTTATAAATCAATTAAAAAATCGCACATTACATACAGCAAAATCCAATCCTTGCAGGTAAGGAAATTAAAGCATATACTTTAAGAACTATGGGTGGATTTGCAAATTAACCTTTTTTAACATACCTTACTAAATGTCTTCCCTTAAAGAGGAACTTCAACCAAATGTTTTATTTGTTAATATCAGATAAAAAAAAAGTTTTTGAAAATATTGTTGTTTTTTCTTTTCTAAAACAGTAATAATGATGCATAATATAATAATATAAAGCAGGATAATAGCCAGTTCTCTGTGCTCTAGCTCTGTTATCTTGTGCCAATCTACTAGATAAACACCCCAACTTCTTATCATACTGCCTGTGTTAACTCTGTGTAATACTCTGTTTCTGAATTCTATTACAAATGCATCAGGTTTTCCTTTGGACTGTGTTCAGAGAACATACAAAACACTGAATGACTGCAGTATTCTACGTTCTATTAATCTAATGGATGTGAACTAATCCCAAAAGTGCGTGACGGGGAAAAAAACAAAAGAAAACATATTAAATACTGATAGTTAATCTTTATTTTCATGTTCCTTTTCTTGTAAGCAAGTAAACTAGCTGTGGCCAGTATTAGCAGATGGCGTACGCAGGTGTTTCACCAGATGCTCTTATCGCTTAGCCCAAAGTGCACCTCTAAGTGGTGAAGTATCAGCTCCCGAGGCCATTAATGCCTCGCAAATTGATTAGGGTAAACAAATGTGAATTACCGAAAAATGTTCTCTTAAAAGTTATTTTTCTTTACTAGTCATGGTGGCCAGTAGGAAATCGGACATCATTTTCCAGAATGGTTTCAAATTAAATAAATAAATAAATAAATGAAAAGATCACCTAATTGTATATACATAGGCATTAAAATTAGAATATTACAGTGAAATTACAACTAGAATATCCACTGGAGTGGATATGCAAATAATGTACATGGGGCATTTAGTGTGCTTCATGGATTATAAAACATCTACTAAGAAACAAGTTTATTATATTCAAAATATGAGTCTGCCGTAAGTTTAACATTTTCTCATTCTCCGTCCTCAAAATGCCACCCGAGGTAACAAAAAAAGCCATCTGTGATCTTGTCTGGTATAAGAATCCATCTGTCACACTGGGGTCCCTCCTGGATTTGTTATCTGACTGGTTGGCTGTGGGCCTCATAATTGGCTTATGACAAGGTACAGAAGCCTGTCACGGCCTTGTTCTTGTTAACCACTAAATGGCCTTGTTGGCTGAGTGCTACTTTATTTTTTAAGGATCAATGGCGTATATATATATATATATATATATATAACTATATATATATATAAAAATATATATATATATATTACTTCTATATACTTACTTAAATTACAACAAGTGTGTACTGGACCGAGGCAGCATCATCTTTGGAAGAACAGTCTTTAAGCAGGACAGTTTAGGACAATTAAAACATATGAATTTGTATATATATTATATATACATATATATATACATATATATTATTTTTATTATTATGATTATATTTTTTAAGTAAAAAATAAAATAGAAACTCATTTAAAATCATCCACATTATAACTTTTTTCTTTTTAATGCTCAATTTCTATTTTATAGTAATGCACGCACAATGCATGTGTTTCAGCCATACAAATTCAGCAGGATGTAGCTGACTCATTGCTAAAGTACAGAGGATCAGAGTTTATAGTATAGCTACATTTTTCACAAATTCTGACACCCTCGTGGAGAAAGAACTATTTGCATTTCTTTTATTTGAAGTTTCTACCCTTAAATCACTATTTTCAGCAAGTCCTCCCCTCCTTCACAAACATCTCCTAACCTCTCTAAGTGTGAGTAGTTGTGGTCTGCATGTAATAAATGGTCTTCAGTTAACTACAGTAAACTCTGATCTTATGGATCTTGAACCGTATATGTGTGATTTTACTCCTCTTTGACAGAAAACAGTTCATAAGGTGTTAGTATCTCTGTCGAGTTAAGATTGTCATGCTCCATGTAAAGCACAGCGTTAAATGCCGGCGCTAGATAATAATAATAATAATAATAATACATCATTAAGTAGACCTGTAAGGAGAAATGACACTTTGGGCATTTCAATGCTGCCCTTTTTCTGCAGCACACGTAGAGCATCATAAAGCTCTCACGCCGTACAGTTTTATTTGTACCACACAAAGCCTTTGCCTAATAAAGTCCTGCCAAATGCAGAATGTCACCGAAGACGTTACTCTGTACGAGTTTTTTCTCCTACGCACATCAATCCTTGCTCCTACAGCAAAGCCCTAGAGAATATCACGGATATTCATTGCTATTCTACTTCTTTGCTTAAACTATGTGTTAAGTTTCACCATTACTCCCCATAAACGTTCTGCAGACTCAGTATCTTGCCTCATATTTCCAGGCTTTTTTTTTTTTTTTAGTTTAACATTAATTTGAATTTTTTAAATGATTTTTTACAGGATTTACATAAGGAAGACCAACCTTGTTTTCAAGTTTCAATGGACGTTTGTTTTAGATTCGTAAAATGTATGCGTTACATAGCAAAGAAGATATTTTTTCCTACTGTATCATACCTTTTACTTCTTCTTGAGAGTTCAGGCTCTACTTGACTCCTGTATTTAAGTGTACGAGAGCTGAGGATTGTTTTTTTACGAGTTGGCATTAATATATTTGCAAGTAGAACTTTTTTTTTTTAAATCGAACTTATACAAGTTTGCTACTGGCAACTCCATTCTCTAACTCTGAAATATATAAACCTCACTACTCTGATTCCTTCTCCAAATCTCATCATGCTTTAATCTCTCGCTTATTAAAAAGGTACAGGGAAGGAGTTTCCAAGAAGAATATTAAGCAGAACTTGTGGAACGGCACCCTTAAGTTCAAATAACGAGACCACATTCCCCTTTTCTGATAATACCACATTACTCCAGGGATGTGTAATAGTTTGCGGAATCTGAATCAGGTTCAAACTTCATTGAGCTGCTTGGGTTATATTTGGTCGACCTTGAAGGAAGACAGAAGTATTTGCCAGGAAAAGCATCACTTACTAGCAATCAAAGAAAATTGTGTTGGCAGACAAAACTAATGTGTCCTTCTCATTTGCAAACACATTAAAATGAATAATTGAATTTGAGGCAATGCTACGAAAAACCAAAATAGCACATAGCATTAAAAATGTGCTGATTGAAATGGGGCAGGAAAAAAAATATTCCTCTAACATCCTTTTATGCAATAAGGGCTACATCTTTTATTAATACAACATAATTTCATCCTTTGTCCTGTTTTGATGACAATATTGGGAAGCATATTTTTTTATTTATATTCTTTTTTTTGCCTTATACCCCCTATATGCCACTCTGCCCCCCCTCACATATGCCTTATAGTCCTTATATGCCACTCTACCTCCCAGGTATGCCTTATACCACCTATTTGTCACTCTGCCTCCCTGATATGCCTTATACCCCCCTATTTGTCACTCTGCCTCCCTGATACACCTTATACCCCGCTATATGCCACTCTGCCCCCAGATATGCCTTATAACCCCTACTTGCCACTCTGACACACCCCACTTACCAGTTCTTCCCAAGACTTGTCCCCTATGACTAAGCACCAGAAGGTCCTGTCACGCCGGCACTCACACAGACGTTCACCAACTCCCGGAGAGGAGGATCCAGGTCCTGTGCAGCGCTGCGGAGGATCTGGATCTTAGTCTTGTAGTCAGACCTCTATTTGAAGTCTGATTATAAGACGACCTCAAATATAAGATGAGTGGGAATTTTTCAGAGCATTAGCATCTAGGGAAAAAAAACTTGTCATATATTCACTCTAAGCACTCTGGGGTGTGTTAACTAAAGGAATAGTCGTCAAGAGATTTGTGTTTCAGTTCCTTGACTTAACTAATCATTATGATGGTCCAACCCACTGAGGGTCCGCTGCAGGGATTGCAAGAGATTGGTTGAACCTGTATTATGCATAGATAAATCTGTAAGTTGTCTTCGGTGTCTCTTCACCAACTGAATTAAGCATTACCTATCTCAGCCCTTTTTGTAGGAGAAACTTGCCAGTGTTCACCCTTCATTATCAATAGTGACGTGAGAGAGTTAAAACCACAACTCTACTGGCAGACTTTTACAGTAATAAAACATAAGAAGGTAGCATGCATAGTGATTGGAAACAACCATCTAGACAGATACAAAGCTCTCGGAGTACAAGTTTAAAATGAATTATTGGCAAAACTAATAGAATTAATTGCATGCCTACCTAAATGGCAAACAAAGACTGGCACAACTCTGGGTCTGTAGTAAATGAGTCTCCGAGACTCACGAGACACAGCTGCTGAGTTCCAGAGCAATAACATGAAGCTCCTGTCCATTAATGGGAAGACGTGCTTTTTATTCCTCTAAGATTGCGGTGGCATTTGCTAAAGAAATGTTTTGTCGTTCAGACAATTCCAGACCTAACAGATCATCAATGTCTAAACACAGATAAGAAAATGCAGCTGGGATATAATAAAAATATAGTATTTATATTATTTATATATATATATATTTATATATTAGGTACACGTTTATCATTTGATATCCCTTATTATTACTGTCATAAGTTTCAACTATTCTTACTGGGGGCCAAGTGAAATACGGTATAAATACAAATTGTGAATTCTGGAGTAGGCAGAGGATTTTAAGTCTAGCTACTGAGACACATAGCTTTCCAGCTATTCTGTAAATATAACTCTTACAAATCTCAGCTAGCAGCAGACATGCTCCATTTTTCAAACTTTTATCCTTGCCCTTAGCTCAGTGTATTTTACTAAAGGTTATGACACTAGTAAGTAATGATAATAATATTAATGCATGGCTTGTGATATATTCAATATAATAAATGCATAATATGAATTTGTTAGGGCAATTTGTGAACCTTTGCACGCATGGTTGATTTATTTTTCTTTTAATTATAATCTTACAGAATCACACATTATAATTACAAATAATTGTATGCACTGTGATGTTACTGAGCAATATTACATTAATACACATTTACATATCAGAATAACTTAATAGAAATAAACCACTTAAAACTTTTTAAACATGGTCATCTTGTTGCTGTTGGCCTCAGATCGTGTGTCTGATGAATTACTAATTTCCGGATTTATGCTGGCTAAACCCATTCTCTGCTCTCTCGGGGTCAACTTCATCAGATATAATTACTTCATGATCTCTTTCGTATGTCAGACCCCAAAAAAGGCGCAAACATAGTGTTCTACCATTAACAAAGGAACAGACACACTTCCTCATTCATTAAGGTTAAGGCACCTTAGTGCCTTATGAACACCTCCATGAAAAAATAGGAAAAAAGGGAAATCTAAATCTATTATAAAAAAATCAAATTAAATTGGAAAAAAGAGCATTCCTTAAATTGGCATTCAAAAGCAGCAGATTATAAAACGGCTGCTTAGTTGTGCAGGAGTGTGTACATACACTCCTATGCACCAGCGGCACCAAGTGGTTTAAGGATGCATTGCATCCTTCATTGCATATAATTAAAGTATTTCAGTAATTTTAATGCAAGTAGTTAACCGCTGTTGATCCAAAAGAAGGCAAGGAAAGTATTAAAAGCATAAATTTGACATATGTTCTCCTAACATAAGTAACAATTATTTGAAACATTTGATGCAGAAATCATTCTTAATGCCATATTGTCCCAGTTTATTATTCATGGACCCCTTTAGGGTACCTTTCAGGGTATAATAATCATAAAGGTTATCACGTTGCTTAAAAAAAAACATTTGTTATGAGAGGTATTTATTGGGTAAACGTGCTGCTCTATCTGATTGACACTTATGGAAAGAAGGTTGAAAATCACTGTTCCTAACAACACACAACAATAGCAAGAATTATCAGCTTGTTTCGCCTTCTGTTCAGCGGTTGTTAACATGTTGAAACATGCTAACCTATCAAATAGATTTGTAAACACGCACAAAAAACAGGTGCAGCGATTACTCTAATGCACAAAAATTGAAGGGGTATAATTTCTCCTCTCAGTTTGATAGATGATAAAAAAGCATGTAAAACTAATAATTATATTTTTTGCATGAACTTTGCTTTGACAACCCTGCTGTTTGTCATCTGAATTCACAATTACAAAATCATCAAAGTCTGCTCCAGAAAATAACAGTGTTCAGCAGAATGTCTTGGGTTGGTCAGCGAGGATCTCGTCCGTGTCCGCTGCATAGTTACATTTTTTTCTACATGAGTTGCCCTTCAGAGATAACCTTATTCTGCATTAATGTCCAAGCCATTTACCATATTGATTTTCAACTAAAGTTTTTAGCATCCACAAGACAGACATTTTTCCCCAACTAGAAACACATAATACATTTATTAATATAGGGGCAGGCAAATTTGGTAGCCAGCTTCAAGTTGTTCAATTTAGAAGCCAGATCTAAAACTCTAGGAGCCATGGCTACTGGGCTACCGGGATTTGGCAAACCGAGAATTTTGCGAATAGCTTTGACTTCTCTCCATCCCACATTATAAGACAATAATTAAAAAAAATATTCTCTTATATTTTTCCTAATTCTGACTATTTTTTGCAGCCGGCTCAAACAAAGCTATGAGGCCCTTTACTGAGCAAAGGGACTCAGCCACGGACTGTGATGTTGAAGAATAAAAGCAAATACTTCTGTACTGACAAAGCAAGAATGCTTGAGCAGAAGATAAAGGATCACTGTTTATTTCCTACTGTATTCCGAGGTGCTTATCATCAATCAACGGGTATAAACATAACCAGAGAATTAAGATCGAATTATGCCTCATAGCACACCGCAATTTGGCATCATGATTTTCAAGAGGTAGCTAAAGTATTTTTGGAATACATTTAAAAGGTAGGATCATTACAACTACACGTAACCTGCTGAAGAGAAAAAAAATTGTCTAAAAATAGAGAAGAACAAGAGCCTCCGGAGAAAAGGAAGATAAAGAAAAAATGTGAAATCTCATTTCCAAATAAAGCTTCCTCTTAAAAGAAAACGTTACTTATCTCTAAAAGCAAAGTCTGCCACTTCTGTAGCTTTTAAACGTAACCCTTGCTCCATGTCTGAAACCGCTTTAGCCAGCAAAGCTTCTATCGCAAAAAAATGTACAGCGGGCAATAAAGTTGTTTACGACCCATGCAGAAATCTTAGCTAAACACATTTCGGCTGTTAGTCTTCCTGATTAGAACAACCTTTGGACGGTACAAACGTTCACCAAGAAGTTGAATGAAGTGGCTCTGTTACATGTACATTTGTGGCCATTCATTGAGAGGAACACATGAAACCATATCCACGTGGTCTACAATGGGGTCTAGCATTGGGTAGACCTTCTTATGGCTGACCCTGAAAAGGTCAGAATTGGCCCATGCATCAACTGGTTAAGACCAAAAGTAGCCCACAGCTAGAAATGTGTCTTACAATGTGCCACTTGGTGATCACCATATAAATAATCAGATGTGGCACTACTGGGGTAGGGGTAACCAAGTAGGGATGATCCTTATAATGGAGAAAACTTAATTAAAGGCCACTTCATGATTTAATATACTTTGACTTTATACAAAATAGTAAAATATTTGATATAAAAAAATTTGACTTTTTAGTCGGTTACTACCGTAACTACTTAATCGTGGAAAAGCACTGATTATTATTAAAACCTCAAAAGTAGGTAGACCTTTTAAAATAGAAATTTAGTATGGACTGTACTGTATAGTCCATAAAGACCATAATGCATGAACTATAAACATGTCATTAGCTGCCTTCTGTTGAAGTCACAATCAATCCATTAATTGCATACCAAAAGTGAACAAATATCCCTTAGTTGGACTTCCGTGATCTAATAAAGAGCGCTGAACACTGGATATGTTTGGAATGGAAAATGAAACCTCATAGGAGTAATGAACTGGACCTGCGTCCAAAGGCAACACAGACAAACACTTATCACTCATACCTCCTAAATCATTAAAAAATGGGATAATATTTTCTGTAGGTATAGATGAGAAAAGAGTGGATAACTTATGTGCAACCTTCCCCAAACAAAACTAGAGCTTTGGGAAAGTATTTCTCAACATTTTTCCAACCAAGTACTCTTAATGTACAGCTTTTGTTCAGTAAGTATATTTTATAACTGTTTCCTATCAAACACTATTAACTTCAGGAATTAAAACGTCACATCGAACCCCAAGGGGTATATATACCACAGGCTGAGACACTGCTCTGGGCAACTGCATAGTTTATTAATATCCAGAGACACAACACATGCATGACGGAATCTATCAAATATATATCAGCGATGTTTGAGTAAAATACAATAAAAATGACAGTTTAATAACTGGAAAATAGCAGATTGGAAGCATAATGTATTTTTGGTACTTAAGTGAAAGCAATGTGCGAGATGTTAACAATCTCACCCCGTCTCTCAGAACGTCTACACCTCTACACCGCATTAGAGCTTTCACCGTGTACAATCGGCAATATTAGGTTAGACTATAGAATATGTCTCGACCTTGGCAGATTCACTAGATTCCACTCTAGAAATATAAATCTCAATGGCAACATAATTACTGGCCAGGACAAATGTGTTAAAGTGAGAATGACTCCTCAGTCATATTCATTCGTCATAGACCAAGTTACAGTGCATCAGAATTAAGTAGTCAAGTAAATTACATACAAGTGGACAAGTAGACAGAAAAACGTCCTGAAATGCTTCCATTTTTTCTGTGGCCAATCTCAAGAGGAATTCTTCACAGAAAATGACCTGTATGTGAGTTTTACTCTAACATTAGGGACATTTAATTCCACCCTTCCATTTGCTAATACTTCTGCTTTGAGATAAAGTAAAGATAAAGTACCGATTGTAATAAAACCTGTGCAGATATACAGGCCCTATAGTGTCTATATTCTTTACAGGAAAATGTATATATAGGTGGAACTGGAACTGCTAGACTGTAATACTGTAAATATAGCTCCACAGCATCACAGAACAATAATCATCTTGTTGTAACAATCACACAGAAAGAGATTACGGTATCTGAGTTAAGAAATGGCCTACAGCACTTAACGACCTCAGGTCATACTCTTACACGTTGAAGGCACCACCATACAAGCATATGAGTTGATAAAACTGGTTGCTATACTACATTTACACTTTATATAGGTTCATTCCACAGCACTATAGCCCATTCCAGCAAATTACTTTTTTTTGTGTAAAACTGTATTAGCCAGCAGTAAATCACCCTCCCTTACTTCCAGACACGTGCACCCATCCATACCTGGGAACATCTCATGGTAGGCTATTAGGAGTGTCCTGGCTTTGTGAGGGGACAGGGCTAGCTATGAATGGTGGAGGAGCTATCCTCCTTAGGTGGGTCGGGACTAGGAAGTGAAATAGTAGGAGAGTGGTCATGGTCAAACACTGCTCCCTTACCCAGAGAAAGAGAAAAGTGACCTGGAGACCAAGGGACGCAGTGCTTTACCCAGAGTGTTCTCAAGTATGATAATATCCATAGGCCTGCGATGACCCAAACAACCTTTCTGTTATACATCGGCTACTGCTGTATTGGACCACAGCAACTTTATTTCAACACGCGCTACCATTTCACCAAATATGAACAAAATAGCAATGAGAAATTCCGAGACATTTGCAAACTGTACCGGAAAGGTCTTTCAAATAAAAAAGTCTCCATGTCCATATAAAAATAATATTTTCCTTCTGCATGAAATACAAGCAAAATGCATACTAGACAAATATATTTATTTATACAGATGGTAATGTAACATCTGCCTGATATACAGAACTGAAAAACGAATTATATTCACGTAGCAATTTACTGCACCAAATAAAACCAACATTTCACATTGATTTATGCAATTTTTGGAAATGTTGAAAAAATATTGCCTTTTTCACCATATGGTTGTAATTTTAATACAGAAACAAACAATATTATTTATATATATATATATTAAAAGAGAAATAAACTATCATCATTTTAAAATCATTTTAAAACATACATATAAAATGTGCTACGACTTATCTGGCTAGTTTCAGGCAACAAAACACAGACAAATGTTTACAGCTCTAGCAGCCTTACAACTGGTCCAATATCATAAAAAAATACCATTAAATAAACTGTGTGGCTCCCAGAAGCATCAATACACAATGCAATTTACTGTGTAATTAAAAGTTAAATAAAACATTCAGCGAACGAGTATACAAAGTCTTATGAGAGTCAACTAGTTCCCTGTTGAGATTACTGGAACAAAGAAAATAAAAGGCATTGGAACCAAAGCTGGCCCAAGTGAAACGGTCCCGCTTCATAATGTACATGTTACATGACAGGCATTTATATCACTTAACATATGATTGAAGTGAAATTAAGTATAATTAGTTTTGCTTAAAAGTAGTTTAAAATATAAACCTTAACAAGACACAGCAGTGTTATGAACGTATTCTATTTTCAGCTATACATTGAGATAAGCAGCTAGTACATTTGTAGATACAGAGAGTTGAACATTTCAGAAGGGCCAACCCCAGTATGTCCGCCAATACCTTTTTGAATTGGCCCTGCATAGAGTATGCCTAATGAGGTTCATTCACTAAAGGGGGAGTTGGTATAAATTTATAAGAGAGTTGTGCTTTTGCCTCTTTGACTTCAATTTACATTATGAAGGACAAGCCCCAGCGAGATTCTGAACCAAGAATTGGATGACCCTGTATAGACATATTTAATCAGCGAGATTGCTTGAAACCCAGCTTACTGGTTGAACTATGCATTGTGCCGCGGTAGCAAGTGTGTTTTTGAAAAAAAGAAGAGAAATTAGCAGGGATGGCTCTTTATAAAGCATAGTCTATTTCATACTCTGTTCCAGCAAACTCTCACACCATCCCAATGTGGATAGATAAGTTTTCCATTGGAAGTCATATTGGTGCATTATGATGGGTTCGTCTTGCCGGAGTTGGTCCTTCATAATGCACAGGGAAAATCAGGAATTGGGGACTCTTACTTTGGTGAGTAAACCCTCACCAAGTATCAATACACAGCACAAGGACTACACCTGCAGACAGATTCTGCATTTCCATCAATACGGTAATTTTCTTGATCGACAAGAAAGAGTTCCTGAGTTGTTCTAAACAATTAAAAGTACTCACCATTGTCACCATGTCCCCCCATTGCAAATAAGGTGCAAATTCAGCCATGAACGGAGACCAAAATCCAAACACCACATGCAAATAATAGAAAAATATATTGTTAGAACTTATTTACACGGACAAAACTACATGGTATACATGATTATTATCTCATCATATTATTTCAATATAAATTAACCTCCATTCACAGAAATGCATATGAGCATGCGTGTATCTAATTGAGATACAACGTATCTCTGCAAATCAAAATGAAAAATAATACAAATGTAACAGACCAATTTAAATGAGCCTGAAAGAAACTGTATTTGGAACAAATCCATTAAAATCGTATTAATAGTGACTTTTTTTGTATTATTGAAGGTCCCTGGCTCTGCTATGAAGAAAAAGTGTCAAAACATGACAGGAAGGCCACGGTAGACACCAGGTCCCCTTCTTTTCTTTGGGTGCCACACTCACCAAAGAGATATGCGATTCCTTTTTTGTATAAAAAAAATCATGTGTACTTTGCAAATATATGAAAAAAACGATATGCATAAGACTGCTCCAACATTGAAGCCCTAGCACATAAGGCTAGTGTGATAAAAAAAATCCCATGCACAAGATACAAGCCTAAAAGGCTGGGGCTAGCGACATATAAAACCGAAAAAGCACCCCGAGGGGTCTAAAGTGATCAATGCGCTTACCTATGTGTGTTCAAATAAAAAAGTGTGCGCTAACCCAGAAACACTAAATTATGTGCATAAACTGGACTGAGAACAGGGGGCTCTTAAAGACCTCGGGGGTCCAAGCTACCCGGCCTTAAGGCCAGAGGACCAAGCTTTCCCTATCTCCATACCTGGGAACTCTCCGGGTTTGACCTGGAGATTGCCGGATGAAGCACCCTTCCACCGACGTCAGCAGGAACTCCCACCCCCACTCCCACAAGGGAAGGCTCCGGGTAGCCGGAGCCCAGAAGTTCCCAGGTATGCCTATCTCAAAGGTACTCACTAGATCGTAGCCAAAAGGGACAAAAGACAAACTACCACGTAATCCTCTACAACCATAATCCCTCAGATCAATTTAACCCTTAAAAGTTATTAAATCCATATTAATTCTTAATGGGACCTGAAAAGGCATGTTAATCAATACTACACAAAACTGTATACTGTTCATGGTATAAGCAGAGTTTAAATATATATTTAAATGTTTTCAGTTTAAATATTTATCTGGTGCATAGTGCATAAGACTCCCAGCATGCATCTGCTCATTCCAATTAACTGTTTAATTTGCATGTTATGAATTGACTTCACGTGTCTTAACTCAAACACAAAACCAAGTAGTAAGCTTGCAAGTCGGGCTCTATCCACCTAATGTATCGGTTTGTCTTAGTCTGTCAATTCTCGTCTTGTCATATCCCTGAATATATGTATTGTATTAAGCGCTGCGCGTAAACTGTTGGCGCTATATAAATAAAAGATAATAAAAATAATTATAATAATAAAGTATTAGAGATTAGACACGTACCATTATGTGAGAAATTACAACGGCGTGTTTGAAATTGATCATTACAAATAACAAACATGTCTGGCCTGTTTAAATATATTGCTAACATGCAGACAGTTTTTTCGTAGGCATCCGATTGGACAGCAGCCACCTGAGGATCATGGGAGGTGTTCAATAACTAAAGGGTTGATGATGCCCTTTGATCTTCCTTTAGAACAGACATTCCTTGGACAAGTTGTACAAGCCTCGTCATCATTAAGTTCATCATGAAGGATTAAAAGAACACATTATGTATAGATTTCTTTTATATATCATTTATCATATTATTTCGTGTTTTAATTATTCTAATGTATCTAATATTATTTATACAGTGGACCGACTTTACAGCAGGAGCAGACTAGATGTGCCGAGCGGCTCATTATTTCTATGTGTATACATCAATCTAGTATATAGCTTGTTCTAAGGTTGACTAGTTTATACCCAGCAAAGCTGATTTACGATGTTAAATACAAATAATTCCACGCTGGCACATAGAATCATAAGCGCAATGTTTTGTTTGCCCTTGAAAAGTCTGGATTAAAAAATGACCCATTTGAGAACTATTTAGAGAATGGAAAACATATTTAATGTCTGCGTATACAATGTACAAACACAACTGCATCAACATCAGAAAGCTCTCAGATAAATGGTCCATATTATAGCTCTGGTTTACAGAAATGCTGTTAAATATGTATCTTTCATTTTAATTCTATTTTAATTTTAGTTACCATCCTTCGGTCAACAAGACAGCATGACGAGTCCTCTCTGGTGCTGGGAAGCATGGCATGGCCGAAACGATGCCCTCTTCTGCTAGACTATGGCCTGATCTACCACAGCAAGAACATCTCTCCACTGTGATAATCCTACCCCCATGAATTAAGACGTTTAACAGATGTAAAGATAAAGATAATGGCGTTTGAGGCCAATTTAAATCATCTTAAATCATCATATGGGTAGAGTTTCCAGAAAGATGTACGTATCTTCATCCTTGAGCAATCTATTTATTTTTATGCATCTATTTTATAAAACTACGAAGCTCGCATATGTCCTTTATTTTGGCAGATATTCTGTTCATTCAATGATTGGGACGTAATCACAGAATTCTTGGAAATTACAAGCGTAATTAAAACATTTGCCCTCAGTCATTAGGGCCAGTAGCTAGAATTTGCTGATCTTAAGCTAAACTTTGAACTCTGATCTCTGAATTAGTCATCAATGCTCCATAAGTGCAGTTCAGCGATGTCTGCAGATCAGCACAGCTCGGGAATCTGAGCTCCGGTCTTTGCTAGCAGGTAGGGCTGGTTAATCTTTGGCAGCGGCAGCAATCATCCTCCCCCACCCTCCAAACCCTGCATCTTTACGCTAGCGCCTGCTGACACGAACTTGGACTGCAGGAGTTGACTGCATACACTAGATATCTACACGCTGCTGGCGATGAGGCAATGTGCAGATAGCAAAGTGAAGCTAGCCTGGGTCAAATGCCCTACGCCAAGGGACGACCGACATTGCGAAGCAGTCTTTTGGCACAAGTGATGCGTTCCAGTACAAAATATGCCCATCGACTTTTCAGTGTATATCCATGTCTACTTTGTGGGCACTGAGCTTAACCTTAACGTAATGTACTGAAGGCTAAAGTACGAATGGGCTGAGTAGCCTACAGAACTTAATCTGCATATAAAATCATACAGCATAGCATGAATTATGTCAATAAAATGCATACACTATCCAAATACACCGAAGAGTCTTATTCTACTGCAGCCACTAAGGGACTTCAGCAAAACACAACTTAATAACCAGCTGCATTCTAAATTGTAATGTCATGCTGTCTCCAAATCCATGCTGCGTTATTAAGGTCGGTTACAATGGCAAACTGTATAGCGGTCTCCATTCTTCTTTTACCTTTTCACTGTCTCCTCCAATATCAACCTTCATTGGTAATCTAAATGAATCAAGAGATGGAGACGCAGGTTTCCGTATCGCAGACAGCAGGGGAAATGCAGATCCACCATAAAGAATTTGTCCCCCAGCCATAGTCATCCCTTGGGATAAATGTGTCATCTGCTGCTTCGCTAATGCCTGGTCCTACTCAACCCGACAGGCATGCAAATTACAATTTAAACAGGTAGCGTAATCATATTATAGCATGGAGTATATCTGTATTTACAAGCCTGCAAACAGCAATAAGGGAGAACAGAGTAAAGCAGAAATGAAAAGCTGGTACAGCTTTCATACGGCTCAAAAAAGAAACTTATACCCACGTCCACCTGTAAATACTCTATAGCCCATCATCCTTCATAAATCAGGGCGATGAGTGGTGTTGACCAAAAAAATATATTTAAGATCAGATTCACCAATGTGACATCTACTGAACGCACAGAACGGTCCTTATAGCCAGCATAGGATTGATCATATTTATAAAGAGCTATTTCTGGACCAAAGTGCTAAAATTGAGGCAATCGTCATGGATACCAGGATGATTATCACACAAGTAACAATTTGTACTGAAATGATGAATTTGGCTCAATGTGCTGACCTGCAGCAAAAGTGAGAAAGCAGGCTGGCAGGGGACTTTAAATCATGTACTTGCAAATCTTTGGACACATGTAGGCAAATGAATGCAGAAGCAGACAGATGGAGGTTGGAGCAGATCTGCTGTAATTTCATCTCACTGAGAGGCAAGGCAAAAGCAGCCATTGTATGCTACTAATCTACACAGATTTCCATTAACCGAGTAAAAAAACCCATAATCAGAATGCTTGCTAGTTGCAAAGCCCAAACGCGGGGCACCTCCAGCACAGCGCACCTCATTCTGCAGTTATGATTTCTTTTTCTACAGATTGCAATGTTCCATACGAGGAAGGGGACTGCACTGATGGAGCCCCTGAGGCAGCGAAGAGGTTAAACTTTATCGCCCCTTATACAATAACGACGAGCGAACTAACCTGAGACACACAGGGAGCCGTTCGCACCTTCAGCCTCCGCACACAAGTCCCCCGAAAGTCAAGCCGGCAGCGAGCTCCCAGCAAGCACACCGGCGAGTTCAAATTGCCAAGTGACAGAGGGGGGGGTTTAGATGACAAATCATACACAGGCTCGACTTCCTCGCCCGCACACCTGCAAAGCTGCGCAACCCAATGTGTGGCTTCTACCCCCCCCCGGGTCCCCGTCCTTGGTCCCTCCCAGCCGCGCTACTGATTGGTTGGCACACGGCTCTCAGAACGGATTGGGGTTAATGAGTTGTGTGCATCCCTGACTAAATCTCAAAGCTCTTACCCTACCTCCTGAGCGTCAGTGTGCAGCTCCACGCACTGTATCATATCTATCCGTATCTCTCTCTCTCTATATATATATATATATATACACACTTATACAGTATCTCTCTCTCTATAAATGTATATAAATGCACTTATGCAGCATATCTCTCTCTCCTCTCTCTCTCTCTCTCTCTCTAAATATACACTTTCAGGAGGCAGAATGCTCTATTAAATGCCCCCTTAACGGCATGACCCCTCTGCCTCCTGAAATGCCTTATACCTCCCTATATGCCACTCTGCCCCATAATATGCCTTTTAACCCCCTAAATGCCAGAGTGGCATATAGGGGTATAAGGCATTCCAGAAATGCCCTATGCCCCCATTTAACTAACACACGCACACACTGTTGTGGTCGTGGACTGTTTTATGCAAAATTATGCTAATATTTAAATACACAATTTAGACAAAACACATCTAAGAATACAACAATAAATTTGATTCAGGAATACAGTTAAATTATGTAAAGACGAATACCAACAGATGTTATGATATATAATGATATACTTTATTAATACCTCTAGCGGTAAAAACAATATATCGAAAAAGGTTACCATAACAAAGTTACAGACAGTCAACAATTATATTCTATAAACATTGTAGTAACATATGTACTTAACTTCAGAGAGTATCAGCATATCAAATGACTCCTTTGGTGTTCAGTTTCCAAAATACTCTAGATACCAGGTTCATATAAAAGACTTTAAAGGATTCTTTCAGTAGTTGTTTTCTAATTCTTAGTTACAATACTAGGCACTAAACTAGTCCTAGCTTCTTGGCACTTAACTAGCCCAAGATGGAAGAGCAGCTTTCTATTTCATACTTTTTCTCTGGCAAACTTTTGCAGCTCTCCTAGCTTCTGCCATGCTGCTTCCTTCCTCTCCTTCCAGTGTCCTCTGCTCCTCCCCCTTCTTCCTGGAGTTCCTGATATCCCATTGTTCTTGGTATAGCCCACATGGCTTTTCATGTAGGTAGCCATTATCTATGGTCTTAGATAAACAATAGATGTACACATCACTCACTCTCTAGTGCTACCTGGTGGTAGAGGTTCCTGGTGTGTAGTCGGGGCAGTGGGTAGACTATATATCTTTATATATATATATACACATATATATATATATATATACACATATATATATATATATATATATATATATATACACACATATAGAGTGCATCTGTATAACATATGGGGGATATTTTGTATCCAACAAGTTATGAAATAAGATGGCATATATTACAAGGGGTATCCCCTTATATGTAAGGATATATGATGTAATAAATAATATGGCTATATGTTATAATTAACATAATGTATAATTCCTACATAATATGTAACAATATATGATACAATAATAATATAGTTATGTTATATAAGTATATTAAATGTAATACATAATACTTGTATAATTTACAATAATACATAATATGAAAACAATAAATAATATAGTTATCTTATATAATTATATTAAATATAATATATAATACTTATGTAATTTACAATAATATATAATATGAAACATATATTTATACTATAAACATTTCCTGCCAATACCAGACAATTCCTAACTTTGTTCCATTACATTGTTAAATTGGTTAGAAATTGAATTTAAGGAAATTGTAGGTGTTTTCGATGTTTCAAAACAAGTTTTGTTAAGTCTGGGCTGGTCAAAAGTGCCGTATAAATATATAATAATAAATGTAATATGCACAAATAATATAGAAAATGTAATTTAGTACGTAAATTAAATGAAATGCAATATACGAATACAGACGCATGCTAAAAAAAATGGGACTGTTGGGAGATATGGCTAATATACTCAAGGTAAATTAAAAACAAATAAATTAGTCCGCCAAGTAAAGGTTTGCTTAGCATGAGGATGCAGTTATAAACAAATGCAATTCATAGGAAAAACATTAAGTTGCGTTTTTATCTCACTTGGTCTAAAAAGTCATTTACAGCAAGTTTGGGTTGAAAGTTTTACATGATGTTGAAGGAATCTTGTATTATCCCGTTGAGTCAGGAAATCGTTTTCAGTTCCCTGAAATGTAAATGTTGGCATCAACAGCCACACCATAATACAGAATGTGTCTTCGAAGGTAATCTCTTTTTACTACTTCTTCTAAAACGTAATTGAATTCAATTGTTTGCAATAAAACGAAGGTAAATGCGACATATGTTAGGAAAAAATATAACTGATGTTTTACTGATATAAAAAGAAACCTTGCATCTGAATTTTAATGTATTCCTTCATACACTTTGGGTAAAGTAATTAAAAATTAAATGATTATAATTCTTTGAAGATTAGAGCAAAATATCAAAAGCATCAATGGGAGCAATGCTAAAAGAGGTGTTTTATCACTTTGTTCCCATATGCAAATTGTAAATTTGTCACTGAAAAAGGGTTCCAAATAGGGGTTAAGTCACTGAGTTTCAGTGGTATGCAACACATACATTTTACTATGCATTATGAATTGCCTAATGTCATGATTAACGCATATAATGTAGTGGATGCATGGAATGGTAACCCAGCAGAGGTGGTTAGTTTCTTTGTTTAAGCATTCAATGAGTTAATCCGAGGTTGATTTAATGTGTTTCTTTGTGCATGCCCTCTGTATTTGTTCTGGCTAGAGGTGTCATCTTCCCAAAGGACCCCTGTGGTGATTCATGGCCTAACAGATAAGAACCCTGAGTTATAGGAATTCCATTCCTATCTTAAGTGGAGGGGTTTCCATCACCTTTACCCCACCATAATTATTGGCACATCAAAGATGGGAACCAATTCTTGGGGATGGTGTCATATAATCAGTCATGTGGTCAGAGGGGCGTTTTGCTTGCAAAAGTCTGATTTAGGGACAATGCAGCGACCTCAAAGCAGAACTCCATGATATAATCTGATCGGAACAACATCGTAAGAACCATCTGGACTTAAGGAGTTCCCACAGGCCTACTTATTGGAGAAACTCGTGAGTGAGGGTCCTGTGTTTAAGTCCCTTTGTTTTTAAGAACTGTTTGCCGTTTTATTTTTATTTTGTATGTCTTGTTTTTTGTAATTCTGGCACTGTGTAATCTTTGTCTTTTTGTTATTAAAATATTCAAAATCCAAGTCTGTCTTTGGGCTCTAGTATCGATATCCACAAACCCTAAGAGAGGATAACACGTTACCATATTGTTATTTGTTTCTACTGGATATATATATGTTGTTTGCCCGGGGTGGGTTGATATATATATAGAGATAAAGGTTCTAATTCGGATTTCTCACGAATCCGGTATCAAAATCGTGAGTGGTGGCAGACTACCTGGGGGGATACAGGCAGGATTTGGGGGTTAATTTGGTATAACTTATGCCTTGTTAAGGGGTCAAGTTAGTAAATCCAGAGGCCTGGTGCTATTAACCCCTTCATGCCCATGCCCTCCACACAGTCACGGCTTGGCAAGTAGTCCTGACCGTGACACCTAATTGTTATATTTCCATAGTCCCCCAACATGCACAAATGCGCCATTTAAAAAAAAAACCTAAACTAAAATGATATATGTTTATATTTTGACTTCTTTGTTGCTATTGTAGTTGATGCCCCCTAAAACTGAGGCACCCAAAGTATATGCATACAATGCTTAATAGGCATACCTGGGAACTCTCCTGGTTTGACCAAGGGTCTCCAAGTGAAGTTTTGCTTCCCTGGGTCTCTGAGTCAGGTTTTTTTCCCCACAAGGGAGAGTGACAGAGAAACAAAGATTTTGACAGCAGATAGGAACCATTAGACCTATCTAGCCCGTCCATTTTTGCTTATATATGGGATGCAAACCCTTATTAGTCCTTGGTCAGGTCCCAGCCAGGTTTTATGTCTATCACATGCCTGTTTAAATTAACTCACTGTATTAGCCTCCACAACTTCTGCTCTGGGATTGTACCATTTATCTGCTACTGACTCAGTAAAGCAAAACTTCCTTACTTAACCACTAAGCCTCTGACTTTTTAGGTTTAGACCATGACCTCTTGTTCTAACATTGCCCCCCTTTCAAATGTGCTTGCCTATTGTACTTAAATCCCATTACATCTCCCCTGTTTCTTCTTTCCTTCAAGCTATACATATTAAGATCCCTTTGCCTTTCCTGATAATTTCTGTCCTGCAAACAATTTACCATTTTTATCTCCCTCCTCTGAACTCTCTCCAAAGTGTCAATATCTTTCTGGAGACCCCGTTTCCAGAACTGTACACAATACTCTAGGTGAGCCCTAGTTTACACTTTTTCCCAGTGTCCAAATATTTCGGACCTAACCGTGCATTTATTTAAAAAATTATTCATGTTATGCCATAAATTATACAATTTTGTCTAAAATAATTTTTTTAGGACATTTTTCAAATTTCACTTGAACAATGTACCATTTTATGTTTGCATATGTGCACAATATTGCTAATTAGTTATATGCATATGTGGCAAAAAGAGTGTAACATATGAAGGTCAAAGTGGTGAAGCTCCTTGTTATCTGCCTACAAGCTATGTTTAGATTAAACTTACTTTTTAATTATTATTTTTAATTGAGTTGTAATAAGAATATGAATAATTAGCAAGTAAAACTTACTTGTATTTAGTTAAATCATATGAGGACTATAAGTGCTAGAGCCTGAAAGATTCTTATTCACTTGGTTCTGAACCCATCTTTCAGCTTCTGATCTACTAATAATTTCTGGTTAAACAGTGAGCACTAATCTTTGTTTTGCTTAACAGCAATGAGGTACATGCAACTTCCCTAATTGCTTTAACTGCATCATGGCAGATACATGACATGAGACAGGGCAACATGACCCAACTCTATAATCCGGGCACAGCATGAGCACTAACCTGGCAAAATGTACTGTCAGAACTTGCTAGGGGATAATATGTAGTTTTATAAATCCAAGCTCTTGGAAAGCTACTTAGTGATCACTAGTAGGAGTAAAATACTAAAGGGAATAAACTGATAATACTGGAGTACATATTTTTTTTGGACAACTAGATTCAGAAATGTAATTTAGTATTTTTTTTTCATCTCCATTATTACCCATTGCTTCGTTTATTGACAAGTAGCCCTAGTTTACTCTTAACACTTAACTCTTATTTACTCTTAACTCTCTCTCTCGTTGTCACTGACAGAGCGGTGACCATAACCACGACCATTCCTGGTCTACTTTCCCAGCAACCAAACCCAGTTCCCTCCCACAAAATGCTCTCTGGGGCTACTCCTGTCCCTACACAAAGCTATCCAAATCTTTATGTGCAGCTTGTCACGGTGTACGTGAAGCCACTCTCCTAGAAGCTGTAAAGCACCAGGTAGACTACATGGGAAGTTCCTGAATATGCTAATAGTGAATTCCAGTCATGGTCTGAGAAGATATTTATTAGCAGCTTAGCTGCTTTTAAGCTGCTGATGAGAGCCCCTACGGGTGGTAGACAAATGTATCTTATTTCTATTAAATTCAGAATGGCTCTTAAGTAGAACATAGCTATGTGAGACAGCCATGCCATAGCTTTATGCAACATCAGTTAGGCAGCTAACAGTGCCTAGGTAGAGGCATTTCAATGATTTGTTGCTGTTCCACATGGACCATTAAAGACCAAAGCAAACATTCAAATTCTGGGTTCTGCATTGGCTGCACGAAGTATAGCCTGTCATTTATTTTCTACCACGGTAATAAAATAAGATGAACTGTACATTCTAAATATAAATATATAAGCAAACACAATTACACAAAATAAGTGAATGAAAATTCAATAATGTTCTGACAAGCATTAAGAAAATAATTAGTCTGATTTTTTTCTCTCCTTCATCTTAATGCTAGGAAAACTATTCAGCAGCAGATAAAGCATTTAATACCACAGCGTATGCCTACCTGCACATAATGTGCCTGGTTTTAGTTTTCCAGCAAAATGTAGCGAGCATTATTTGAACAACATATTGTTTTTACTTTAATATTTTATATTATTATGTTTTTGTACTAGGCTTTTTAATAACCCATGTTTTAATAATAACTATTATATACACATAGAACAACTTATATACTGTACATGCATTTAAAGTGCACTTTATGTCTATAAGATGATATAATGTATTGGATGTGGAGGCAGAATATCACACAGTGATAATGATTTCTGAGGATCTTAAAGCACACCTTGGTATGATAAGTATTGTTCAGATTTTAGGCCGTACCCTTATAGTTTGGTGCCATCTTAAAAACAATATACAAATTAGTAGAAAGGTAAAACAGTGTTTTCTCACTCACTCCTACTCACGCTCCCTCATTTTTACACACTCTCTCCCTTTTTCTCACGCACTCTCTTAATGCATCCCTACCTTCTCCACCAAACGCTTGCATGTCCCTGTCTCTTTTCCCCCCACTCTGCTTCTTCTCTTGCCTCTTTTTGTTCTTCTACCTATGAGTAAGACCTGGCTAGAAACACATTTGTAGATAGGGATAGCAGCAAAAGACCTTGGACATTTCACTAAATCCATGCTCCATATGCATCAATGGCTTCCACAAGTTTGTGAAAGTCCCTAGAACATCATACAATTGTCCATTGTGGCACTACCCGGCACAAAATGTTGGTGCTCCACAACTTAATCTGTGAATGCATTGTATTCTAGTATTTTATTGGTGAACTGTTGCAAACTTTCCCCTGAATATTTTTGTTTTATTACATTGTGATCCGTAGGCCTCACCTACCCCTCAAAACTCAAGTCTCTTATTTGTATTGCTTTATTTCCTTCACTAATGCCGAGCTCCTTTGTTGTTTTCGAGAAGGTAAAGTCATGATTCTTGCAAGAAACTGTCTTTAGCTCTCACATCTTTCTTCTGTTGTTACTGACATAAGAATTACAACCATTATTGTTGTCAAGATCAATAAAAACACTTCAAGTGGCTCAAAAAGGTGTTTTATTGCAGCTCTAGTGCCATAGAATGAGGAAAAAAGTCCCATATTTCCTCTGCATTTCAGAAGGCTGTTCTGAATGTTGATTTATGAAACTTCACAATCTTAGGTCTCATTTAAGAGGCATTTAACATATAATTCAAAATATCTGACACATTCTATATTGTTCTACTCAGGATGCGATTTCCCATCTCCCATTGGAGAGGTAGAAGAAAACACAGGTGAAAATGAAAATGTTTGTGAATCACTGTGTTTTGATATTTTGCATTAATCAGATCATGCACATGTAATTATGTTATCTACTGAACTCAAGCTATGCTATAAAAAGCTCCTTCAAGAATAACTAAACACTCCCTAAACTACTTTTTAAAGTGGGCTTGTTATGAAAACTTGGACCCACCGTATCGGTTTTACATTTGTGATGGAAATATTTCAGTGTAGAAATAAAGGAGTGGGCAACCTGTACTGCTCTCTTACTGAAAATAGTTTGGGTTGCCATATTGGCAATTTTTTCCAGTATGGCAACCCTAACTATTTTCAGTAAGATACATTTTTCTAATGTAGGGAAGCAGTGCTTTAGGGGGTGATCTCATTATAGTTAGAGGAGCCATATTTTCTGTCAATAAAGAGGCACATTCTTCACAGTAAGGGCCATAAAGCTCTGGAATGCACTACTAATACCTACCAATAGTCAATAGCCAATTTATATTTTTTTTATAAAAATACTGCCTTTACACAATGTATTACACTGTACACAGGCAACTGTCTGAGAGACACACACAGCCTAAGCATTATGTCCAGACACTCCGGGCCATAACGGGGTGGGGCCTAACGTGGGCAGAACCATGCAGCTCAACATAACCCCGCCTACTTTAGGCTCCGTAGGGCGTTTCCAAATACAATTTTGCACTGCAAAATAGAAAAATGTGGTGCTGAATTGTGATGTCATACGCAGTGTCGTCATTCACTGGTACAGAAGGCAGATACACAAGCTGCATCAGACTAGATCCACAGAATATGAGCTTTGTGAGCTATATTGTTACTATTCTGTGTGTAAAATGTGTAACAGAAGGTTTTTTTGATTATGTTTACCGTAATAATTCAGTCATATCCATGTCCAATGAGCATGCTCGAATGAGGTATTAGTCTGCTATGATATTAGATGCTATGATTATCCAGTATTATCCTGTAAAAACAAGGAATTTACACTGCAAATGATACCCTGGATTGTGACCAATACTGCACTGTTACATGTTATATAAAATTAAAAGTTGTTATTTTTCCTTTTTAATGAAATTCATTGTTTGAAAAATGTGCTCTATTAGTTGCTAAACGGAAACAGAAATTTAATTTCATTTTGGTCACTATACAATGAACAATTGTTCATCCAAAACTGTATGGCTACAATTACAACATCTACAAAAAAGTAAATAAAATGATGAAATACAATCTGGTATGCAGATTGAGTGTTATACAGGGTTCTACAATGAAGTCAATTGGTTGTATAGTCAATATTTAAATTGGCGTATATAATGTACTTTACTTGTTTTACATGTTATTAGCTGCATGTATTCACACATGGGAACTTCTTAGGGTAGGCTGGCCAGGGCTTCATGTGTAAGTAGGAATGAACTGGACAGGTAGAAGGGCGCAGGGAGTATAAAGAATATGAATGAGACTGCTCCTCTACCTAGAGAAAGAAGAAACTGACTGGGGAAGCAGGCTTCACCCGGAGACTCTGGGTCAGACCCAGAAAGTTCACTGATGGTTAATTTTTTTATGCCGGTGTTTTTTGTTGTTAAGTTTGACACAGAAAAAATAACCTATGTAATTCTGATGTTGTGTCTAAAATAGGAGACCAATAAGAATAACGTGAAATAATGAACATAACTGGAATTGACAGTACTGCTAAGAAATTTCCATATATTATCTATAATGATCTCTATACAGTATGTAATATGTATAGTGTTCCTCTCTAATTCTTTAATAGTAAAAATACTTTTTGGGGTATTTTGTATGGTATTTCTTCCACATAGTTACACATTATTAATTATATTTTTAAGTCTATTGAAATGTATCATGAAATGCATGACATTTCCCGGTGGGTCAGTGCCTGATAGTGTATCATGTATCCTCATTTATCAGCCACTGGTCTTAGTGTGTCATGGCTGGTTTGCATCCCTAGTCTGTTCCTGCATCTAACATCAATTACCCCAATATAACATTATCTGTAATAATGCACAGTGTAATACTGTTTATTAATGAATAACTGCATCTAATCACAAAAGTCTATTTTGCACATAGTATTTCTCTATCCTTCCACGCAGATACTGAATAGTTTGTAGAGTTCAGATGTATTGATAGCAAATAGCAAGTATAAACTAAGACTGGTGTAAATGTCATGGCAGCAAGTAGACATGGCAGCCTGTAGTTAGACCTGGTTTTCCGTTAAAATGTCCTTGTTGATTTTCATAAGTTGGACAAATGATCGAAAGAGATGAAAGATTCATTTTAACAACACAAGCCAATTCACACGGCAGAATACTAGTTTCCTTTAATATAAAAAAGCGACCCACAAAATATATTGATCACAGTAAAAATTAAGTTGCCCACCTGGGGTGAAATTGAGGAACTATTCATTGAATGCGTAATAACCCTGTCCATCAGTCATAAAGTAGAAAATGAAGTTCCACTCTTTTGGACTGGCACATAAGGTAGCAGGTCTGGATGGATATATACTAATTTCTAGACAGCTTTTCCCTGTTTCTAATCTTTTAATGGGTTAAACCCCTTACTATCTATAACTCATCCTCAAACATTTTTGGAATTGGTTTACCAAGTGACTACAAAATTGGTGATAGAACTAAATCTTGGGGTACGACAAATGAAAGAAGAAGCGGGATGGGTGGATATGTTTTTAGAGCTGGAGACAGAGAAAAAAACTCCTGGCTTGTACTACTATGAATGTTTGTAACAAAAGCACCCTGTTCTATATGATCTTGGTGCCTAGAGTACTCAGCAAGTATGTTTATGTACCGCAAAAAAAAAGATTTGTCATTCCCTGCATTGCATCAATGACATCATTTTATTTGTTTGAAGCTGTGGAAGTTTGCCAGTCCCTTTAGTGTCACTTAATAATATACACTTTGGTTTTGTTTCCTGGAACAAAAGATCTTTTGTGGTCCAGAACTGCTGTGGTTTCATTTTTGAGAGCAGACAGAAAATTGACTATTTTGTCAAATTATTTTTCTCCTAAAAAAAAGCAGACATATAAAAAGGATGATTTTATAGAAAGAGAAAAATGTTGCAACATTTCCTTCTGAACCTTTAAAAATAATAGTTTGCAATGGAAGTTTCCCTACTCATACTGAGTTCTGTCTAACACATGTATAGTAATACATGGAACTCATTTATTTTGCTTGTTGGACAGTATCTCAGCCACCACAGAATGCAAGTCAAATTTCACAGACAATTCCTCAGAAACAAATTATATTCCGCAACACAATTTTTTACATTAGTTTTAGAAAATACACAATGGAATTATTCAGATCAATTTAAAAATAGATGTAACACTGTATGTGCTATCAAAATCAAAAACTGTGCTTCTAATATATAATATATAATACATGGAAGGACACACAATAGCCACACACAATAGCCAGTGGTCAACTATGACAAGACTCTTTTCCCTTCTTTTGAACTTCTGTGTAATTGGCTATAGCTAGGACTTACAATGCCAACCACATTCTGGTCACCTAGGAAAAAGGAGATCATCGAGCGGCAATTGTTCTGAAAAGCAATCTGATGCAGGACCGTTGGGTAATAATCCGAACCACACAGTTGAGGGGTTTAAGAATAAAGTCAAAACCAGGCCCAGAGTGGCCACTCACAAGTTGGGCAAATGGTTGGTCTGCTAGTGCTAGATCACACAGTCACTTACCTTTATTACTGGAAGAAAATATGGCCGAATACATGGGCAAAAATGGTTAAGGCAGATGCCAAATGGTATGTTTCTATGTTGTAGTCAGGCTGAATATTGGACTTTACCATCACTCATGTACTAGATAGGCTAACATGCCATATTTTTGAAAGGGTAGGGCTTTGGTGTTCCATGGAGCGTTCCGCCTAGAAAAATTTCACAGGGCACTAAGAAACTTGTGGAACTAGCTGCCAAATTCAATGTTTCAATGTTGTGGTTGGACTATTGAACCGTGTCATCACCCATTGATATCATTGGCATGTAAGCTTCTAAACACGCTAACATATATAAACGCTTTACAGGACAACGAGAAGCTAGTGGAACTAAATATTTTCAACAAAAGGAAGATTTGTTTACATGATGATTTCTTTAAAATTGTTGTCAACAGCGTCAGAAGTTGTCAACAGCATCAGAAGTTAAATAACATGTCCACGTTAGTAGAAGCTTCCGGATATTAACACATTTTACTGAGCTCCTTCAAATATTGACTTCGCATTACTTCTTGCAATTTCCAATACCATTAAAAAAACCTAATCTTCCAGTTTAAACATTACAAAGTCTCTCAGCAGCTAATTGCACATTCGGCGAGAACAGTGTATTGATGCACACTTCAACAACAGGTGTAAGTAATCATGATCCCAGTTTACTAAATAACTGCTGTGCTAGAAGACATCGTTCACCTACTAATGAGGAAAGAGGGAGACTTGCTGACATTTCTTTCCATTCCTATCCATCTTCTTTGGCAACAAACAATACGTTTTTTATACAGTTCCAAAGATCTGCAAGTGTTCATTGCTTATAATTGTTGCTGCCAAATAAAATGGCTAGTTTTATAAACTTTTATCATATTTAATAAATTTAAAGGGGACTCCCAGGGGATGGGGGTCAAGGAAGTCTCCCAAAAGGGTATTTTTTTAGGAATGGGATGGGGGTGAAGGGAAGGCATGGCTTGGGGCCTGTGCCTTCGATGGGGTATTTTTAACCTTCCATCTGAGTGAGTGTGTGTGTGTTGGAGTGTGCATGTAAGTGTATGTGTTAGAGTGAGTATGTAAATATGTATGTTAGTTATAGGGAAGGAGGCAACACAAGGAAGAATGAGGGGCACTCGTCTTTACCTGCCAGAAGATGCAAGTCCTCCCCTGACATTCATGCTTTTTGAGGGCCAATCATTCTAAACATTTTTCTTTTTTCAGCAGTTTGCCAACATATTTAATCTCTTTATGTCCTTTAGTATTAAATATTTTTATATAGTATATATAATTTTATTGTTAAACATGTAACAGGTAGATTTCTAGTAGATTATTTCTAATGTTATACAACAACCAAGAACATTCTGCAATTGTTGCATGTGTAACGTGACATCTTGATAGATTTTTCTGTAACTTTTCACATAAATTATTGTATACGAGGCAGAAATAATTTGAGATCAGAGGGCAGAATTTTCATTTTACCAAATCCGATGACAAACTAAAGCCCATAATCATGTCATGCATAGTGTCTCTGCTTCCGTGGAAACAGACATGCTTCGAAACAGGAGTAAAAAAAAAAAATAGCTTCAATTACAGACAAGAGAAATGTTCACAGAAGCTCTGTTAAATTGTGTTGATGTTATAAATATTGCTATAGTCTCTACGAGACTGTTAAAGTCGTAGGTATAAGGCAAACGTCTCTGAGTGGTAAAATAAGATGGTAGGACGTGTGTAACTAGACTTGTGTTCCTTAGTATATGTACAACTATTGTACAATTTATATTAAAGACATCCTTAAAGCTTTTTGCTTACGCTCCACTTTAGCCACTCCTGCATTCTTCATCGTCTCCCAAAAGAATATGGGGGCTTTATTACGTTATAAATGTAGTTGCTTCTCCATTTGTCAGTTTGATTTAGGCAACTGAGATATTATAAAATGGAGAAGGTTTTAGAAGGAGAGGATTACGTAAAGCCATAATCTAGATCTTTTATGGACCTAGGTTGTATAAACAAGCAATTGTCAACATCTTCTCTCTGAGGCCAACCTTTTGGGAATTGTGTTTTTTTTTTCTTCTTTCAGAGAGCAGGAGATCTACATCATTGACACAAACAAAATCAGTCCATATCCAGATGGTGGGTGTCTGTATAAAATGCGGAAAGTCCAACTTTTGGGATGTGTGGCCTTTGCAATTGTACCGGCCTCTGTAAGTGGGTAGTCATAAAACATCGTGCACCCTCATCCATAAAAATCCATGAATGGTCCTCTTGACCACACAGTGACATATTGTGGGTTAGGCACAGGCCCTGACTTCACGGCATTATGCAGGTAAGCATGTGGTGAGTTTTTGTGAGTCTGCCTTAAAATGTGATCATTTATTTTATGCCAGAAAATGACCATGATAAGGTATTGTGTGCCTGGTTCTATCCACCTTGTTCACATCATTATATGCCCCAACTCAGGTGCAGTTTATTATGATATAAATATAGTACCTCCAATGCCCTTCTTTTGCATGTTTTTTTTTTTACATCATACTTTGCAGCTGCACATCTGAATGTGACAGACGGAAAAATATTATACAAAGAAAAGGTAACTGTTTGAGAATATAAACCTAAACCTGCCATTAATTTTCTAATTTTTGTCACCTTTTCTTTTACAGATAGTTACAGTGGTAAGTAAGAAATAATGTATGACAATAAGCCTTAAAATATAGTACCTTCTGTGCAAATGTACATCCTGTTACAGAGTCTAATCTATATTTTGATAGTCTATATGTAACGGCTAAAGGATTTATCAAGAACTGAAATGCAGAGAAAATGCCAGCAATCCCATTTGTTCTATTTTTAAAACCAAATACCGGATGCTTCCTTCTCTCGGCTGGAGGCCTTCCAATTACAAAAGACAAAGAATTCGAGTTCGATTGCTGGCTGTACACAGGTATAATTTGTGCAGACACACAGAGACATTTGGAAAAGACAGTTTTCTTACAACGTGAATATATTAAATCAATGATCACTGCCAATGGTTGCTAGCTTTAAGACTTATTCTCAGTTGTCTAATATTTTCAGCAGTGTCTATTTTATGTATTTAGTCTACGAGATGATCTCATACGTCTCTATTTTACGTGGCAAGAAAGCACATATCATATACACAAATCATCTGATTTATCTTAAACATTTTTGTGTCATATGCAAATCTTCTGTCCCTCACCAGATGACTGTTTTTATTTGACTTAACGTAACACAGTGAAATGGCAATTTAGGTTAAAAAAAAGAAACCGTTCAGCTGATCCAGGAGAAGACAAAAAACACCACATTCAATGGTTTCGCCTCAAAAAGGGGAAAACACCTTCCTCACTCCAAACTGGATCAATACATTCAGGCCCCCCAGTGCCCCACTGCTTTAGAAAGTGCTGTGTGCATTAAAGACACAGAGCTCCAGTATATGACATCATATATGTCTTAAAGGCACAGCACGCCATTTTATTCAGCGAACACCAACCAAGACACTGTAGCCAGTATGTGTATATTTGTCATTTAACGCCTCAAAATCTGTATTTTTATACTTATTACGATGTGCTTCTCTTTTTGTATTTTAATATTAGTTGATTCTCTTCATTAACAATGGATGTATAACCAAATTAGTGGAACACAGCACTTCAAACTGCCTAATATAGAGATTGCTTTTCCGTCTCTCTGCTTAATCTCGTCAGTCTCATTCGCTTATCATCTACTATGAACTTTGATGAGCTTGATTATACAATTTGGAAAAGGAAAACAATTTCAACAAAATTATATCTGTGAATAGAAACGCTTCCTTTTAGTGGACTACTTTGCATGATTTTTGATGTCACAAAGTTCAGTGTAACTGTGTTTTTAATGGAACATAAAAGCGGGAGCCTTTAAATTCCAGAGGTCGCTAAAATTTCTTATGCGGATGTACATTGGGTTAACGCAGTGTTCTGGCATCCTGTAGAGATAGTCAATACACGTCTAAATCCACTATCAAGAGGAGACAATGAAAATTCAAAGGGAAAGAAAGCTGACGGTAACACATTACAATTACTGGATTAAAGGGTTGTATTAAACTGCTTTGTGGAAAAATGACATGTAAATTTGCCGCTTTCTAAAAAGCTTTACTGAACCAGAATTGTAAAATAGGATACATTTATGAACAGGAGGTTTTTTGACATTCATTATTTGAATCTGTTTGGGGATCTTAAAGGGACACTGATTTACAGGAAAGTCCAACAAAAGCTTCATCTGAGGCTGGAACCTTGGTCAGAGACGATCAGAGATAATCGAAGAGAAAAGGTTTTTTTGCCTGTAACAGTCACGTTGTCTTTCAGTTGAGCCTCCAGGTACCACAATCTCATTGAACACCGGTTGCCTCTTTAGGGCCAAACCTAAATCCCAGAATAGGCCAAAGGATTGGGACAGGCAAGGCCAAAAAATGAAGCTGAGGTTGAATATTGAAGAACCATATTCAAAAAACTTAAAAATAAAATGGAAGTTTGCATTTCAGTGTACTTTGTAAAAAAAACTTTGCCGTGTGGATGATTATAGTTAATTAATGTTTTAATAAAAGCCATATAAAATAAGACCCGTGTGCTACATGAAATTACCTTTATTATTTCCTAGGAAATTAAGTGTGATTAGAAATTAGCTTTTAATAATATCCCTATAATTGAATTGCATTTGATTGGAAATTGCTAGTAGGAATATGTTCTTAATAGAATACTGTGACACTTAATTACTATATATTAAGAACCAATTTTGTAGAGTCCTGTGAGGTTAGTCTAGTCTCTAACAAATGAAGGTGTTTTGAAGCACTCAATAATAGTCTATACGATTTACTAGGTAAAGTCTACAGTGTTTAAATGAAGCAAAATATATGCTTAAAAGGACTGCTCTTTTCACTAGTGTACAGCATATATTTTACTACAATTAAAAACAGAAGCCTTTACTTTGGTATTGGTAAAGTGTTTAATTAATTAATTTAAACAATTTAGTATGTGATAACCTTTTTCCTTCTTTATATCCCCATTTCCTCTCCAGTTCTTGAGGCCTCAAATCTACTTTGTTTTTAACCTCTTCAAGACTGGGACGCACCTGGTACTTCCGGGTCAAAGGTCACCGGCAGACCAAGACGTACCAGGTACGTCATCGATGATATGAGATCCAGCGTCGCTTTGAACGCAGGGGATCGCGAGGGGCGGCTGCTACTGACCGCTGGGTGTCCCCAGCGATCCGTAGCAGCCACTCCCCCTCAATTCCGGGCACGTGATTGCTTTTCAGCGAATCACGAGCACGGAATTTAAATATTTAACAAAAAACTGCAGTCTTCAAGGGAAGACGCAGTTTGCCAACGCCGGTCCGGAAGGGGTTAATCTCATCCATGCAAGCAACATTATTTTTCTTTTTATTGGGCTCTATGTCACCCAAAGTTAGGGTGACCACATTGGTCATATTTACCAGGAAACCAGGAAACCATCATTTTTACATATTGCTGACCAGCCCAAATAAAATGCTGCCCTGTGATATGTGGGATGTATAGACTTAAGTAAAAATGACCCCACCCTCACTCACTTTTAGAATTTTATTATCCCCCCAAAAAAGTCCCCCCCTTCTCCCAGTTATGTTTATTCCTAGTCTAACCCAGAAAAATGAACAATATCAAAAATACCATGAACAAATAAACATATATTACATGGCCTAAGGAACATACTCTATATCTTTCTCATTGCTCACTGTGACCACAAATCTAACAGGACCACAAGATGTCTCATATCTACTGAGCACATAGATCCCTTACCTGAGTTGTACGTCAGTGTTAGGCTAGGTTTCTTGATGAAAAACGCCAGGAAAAACACCAAAAAAAACTGCCACTGCATTTTCCTGCGTTTTGGCGTTTTTTTATGGAGTTTTTTCTAGCGTTTTAGCCTTTCTGTGGAAATTGCTTTTTTGACCTTAGGCTGTTTTTACAGCTTTTACAAGTTAGAAGTTTCACTCAGCTAAAAGGGATTAGGACACACAGATACTGGGTCCATCCTCTGCATTGTAACTGTGGAAAAAAAACGCCATAAAAAACGCCAAGGCAAAAAACCCACATGGCTTTTTCATGGCGTTTTTCTCTCCCATAGACTGCTATTGGAGAAAAACGCCAAGATTTCCTCGCAAAAAACGCCAGTGTCATCATGCTGCGATTTTGAAAAACTGCCACAGAGCCCAACATAGTTACTAAAGACCTCTCAAATCACAGTACATATGCAGTGGCAAGAAAAAGTCAATGGACCCTTTGGAATTACCTGCATTAATTGTTCATATAGACAAACTCAATGTGCTTAAGCTCATCATAATACAATATTAATACATTGTCCCAGCCAGTATGCATCAACGTGCTGGACTGATTTACATGCAGTTTTAATGTTTCTAAAAGGTACATGCAATATATTTTGAAGGGAATTTATTACGCTATGAATTTTTATATACCGCATATATGCATTTTAGAAAGGACAATGGCAAGCAGGTATGTGGATAATTAGTATGCTGTTATAAAATTCCCCTGAGAAGTGGAAGTACTTGCTAACTAATTATCCCGTTACATTGTTTGATTAGCTCCTGTATTTTAGAAGGCAGGATTTGTTATGTTCAAGCATTAAAAAAACCCTGTAATTCTCTGTAAATCTTTTTCTTAAACGCTTTCAAGGACTTTTCTACATTTCCGGTCTAAGTGGAATAGCGGTTTGGCAAATATTATTAGCATGTTTACACATTTCTTTTGGGGGAGGATTTTGAGACTAGGATGATTCTGCCTTGTGTCAACACCTTGAAAACCTAAGATTGCTTAGACATCTTGCACACTGTGGCATTGTGTACTTGTCCTAATTAGCGCATGTGTGGACTAGACGGTCTGAAACAGACCAAATTTCGGATATCCCCACTTGAAGCTAATAATTTTCAGTCATTTTTATTGCACCGCCTTTGGTTAGGGGAGAATAAGAAAAAAATCCCACTCTATTCCAAGCCCTTGTAGCCAGATATTGCTAATCCAAGAACACTTTATTTCATGGTCTTGCAGACATTGGAGTCTCATTGCCTACAAATTGTTGTGTTTTCTAAACATGACTTCCTTTTACCTGGATTTAATTACCTTATTACCTTATTTTTTTAAGTAACTTATTGTGTTTATTTAGTAACACAAACCAGCTGAATGCTCATTTGAGTTATGAATAAGATGTGATTCTTGTGCAAAGAAAACTTTTATTCATAACTCCCAAAATAGATTTTTAGGATCCTTACTTTTTTCTTATTGGTCTTTAGGGTGGCCACAACCCTACAAAAGATCCACCTCTCATTCTCCCTATCTCTCCAAGGACTTGAGGTGGTCAACTACAGAGAGCTGAGAGCGAAAGAAAATACATTAAATAGGTTATTGACAGGTGGGAGAACTTGCGTCCACAGTGATGTGCTTTTATTTCCAGCAATGGATGCTGAAACCTGCTCTAGTTTTCCTACAGACCTCAATGCTAATATTAACCTCAAGGACTTAGAAGGAGCTGATCAGGACTGCCCAGGTAACTCCTTCCTCTAGCATGTAATGTGGTGGGATTTCACTAATTGCACACTTTTTTTTTAATTACGCGTTAGCTGCATGTGTGGCACTTGCTAAAAAGTAAAAAATGGGATTTATTCGCTTAACAAAGAGTTAACAGGACAGTTGTGTATCTTTCACTTTGTGAAAGACCCCTGCCTCATGTCCATATAAAGCTGAGCTTAAACACTTATTTTCCTATAAATATATATATGAATTTTTTTAAAAAAAATCTCAAAGCCTAAAATACATCTGATTTGATAGCATATACGATTTTAAATTGAATTTCTGAAATTGCAAACAATATGGAAATTGATTACCTGCAGCTCAAATATTTTATCCCCCACCAGGCATATTTATTTTAAGTCTTACTATATCCAGCCAAGCTAATGCTCCGCGAAAGCCATTAGTTTTGTTCTGTGTGTTAATTGTGGCTCATGTTGGTGGTAGAATCCCGCACTTTTATTAATTTGAAAAAGTTAGATTTGTGTGTATGTTACGAGCTTGACATTTAAATGATTTTCTCTTTAATTGTAGCCATATTTTGAACTGTGTAAATTTTTTTGAGACCATTTTCTGTTGACTTCCTGACATTAGTGTGATTTACAGCCTACTTTAAAGTTAAATAGCTTCTTCACTTTCTTGTAACTTTGCTAATACGTAACATTAATTTGAAATGTCCTGACACTTGCTGGCTAACAAGATAACTGTTGCATCTGTAACTTGTTAATAATGTGTTCAGCTGTAATAACCCTTTTTCTGAGTCATTATATGTAATTTAATGCATATGATAGCAGAGTGGTCCAAAAAATGTTTGTGTGGTTGTGCCCTTATTCCCTTGAAGAGCACACTTTGGGCATTTTCAGTGATCTTTTCATGCTTTCTTGTTTCTATCTGTGGTCTTTACAGTTTGAAAGTAATTTATAGGTTACTCTAGTTACTGTAACTGCTTTTAATGTAGGACATGTTGTATGATATGAGTGGTGTTCTGCCCAGAATAAAATTCACGGGAAACGAAAAGGTATTTAGGGTTATTGTAACATAACTGACACTATTTCCAGTTGGAGTGAATGCTAAGTCCATGCCTGGTGCAAAGGATGGGAATAGAGGGAGGACGTGATAAAAATAAATAAATAAATAATAAAAAAAAGATCTTGGCAAGCAACCTCAGTCTTGGCAAGCAACCTCAGTTGAGTCTGATCCGTCTTAATGTTTAATGAAGGCAGGCCTTGATCCTGCACTTGTGATATTTTGGAAGGAATAGTGGTTATACCTTGTAACTGTTGCCTTCTCACCACATCAAAAAAAGAAAAGTACTGGGATTCATAATTTTGCATAATGAGAAGATTTCAGGAGCCCAAAATAGAATATAGTGTGCAGATGCAGTAAAAGGTCATATTCTGGCCCCTTTGCTGCACAACAGTTGGCAACCACCTCATTGGGGTGGATACCCCTGATACCCCCCATATGGTCCACTAATAACTACAGAGGGTCTTGCTGAGTCGGCAAAGCCTCCATAGCCTGCTTCTTTTAAAGGCGCAGTGCCGGCGTGGAATGTCTTATTCCAGCCCTGCACCGTAAGGACTGCAGAGAGGAGATGTTATAACCTCCACAGATGAAAATCTTTAAGCTAACAAGATTGTTTTGTTTTAAACTGACTCTGCAAAAATTTGCCATTGACAGGTTCTATCAGTAAAATAGAAACATAGCTATTGTAATGAACAAATTTATAGAGCTTTTCATGGTACATCAGAGTATTAAATATATAGTATACCAGTGAAACATAAACGGGGAAAACTTCTCCTAATCGCATAGTTATATTTGTCTTGAAAAGCACTGCTGGAAGCTTGGTCTAATTCTCCTCCAAGCTGTGCCGGAGATACTTCAGATTACCTTGATAAGCATCTAAAATAAAACAATAAATGGTGAAAGCTCTATGGGAAATGGTCCAATTGTGGCGTGTTCAGCGACATGGTATAAAATGGTATTTTCAAGATATATGACTAAAACCAAAGAAATTGCAGGGAAATTGGCTTTGTAAAATGAGTCAATAATACAGCCCATTTCACATCATTCTTGGCTCAGTTCCTGATTGAGAGGACATAGATTGAATGTCTGATGAAACAAAATGACCCCTCATTTCTACTGAAGGTCTGTTTAGTTGGAAATAACTGCATCATTTTATAGAAAAAATATTGCTTCTGTCAGGCGCAAAATGATTTGGTAAAGCTAATATTTGAAAGCCGGGCATACTTTCTCTGACCTTTTTAGATCACCTAATGTAACCCAAGTTTGTATGTATGGAGACGGTAGAGTGCTGCTAATTATCTCTTTATAGTGCCCTGGACAGGTAACAAGTAACGTGAAATAGTTAAATTGGCCAAAAAAAAGGAATAACTACACTTCAATTTTAGAAATTTGTAAATATAATGGTATGGTCTGTATAATGATTTCATACTTTTGATACTTAACCTTCAGCATGATTGACACAAATATAATAAGTAAATTACCTTGGAATATGTGGGAAACACAAACATCAATATAATTAAGCAAAATCCTCAAAGGAATTATCCCTGGCAAATTGAAAGGGTAAAATATTAATTGCATGTCACCCTTAAAGGGACATTCCAGTTTCTCAGGATGTCCCCTAAATAATGCATATAAAAGTACTTCGTAGCACTTATACTGTGCGTTTGTTTTAATGAAGGAAGCAGCAGCTTCCTCGTCCCCTGTGTTTGGTGGTAAGAAAGTGCTCCTGTTAAAATTAATTGGGGTACTTTCCATGCGTGTTGTCTCAAGATGCATTCCCCAATTCCCTAATTTTATTATAGGGGGGGAGTAACCCACTTATAAAAGACTTCTGTCAGTCCTGTGGTGGCAATAAGTGACTTGATACTACGACCCCCCCCTTTATCATATTTATTTGTTTTCTAGTTGACCAACGATGTTATGATACACTAACAGGACTTCTTGAACTTCCTTTCCTTGAGGAGGACATTTTGAAGGTGTTTGAAAGTAGGTACAACTATATATATCCCATTCTCTAGTTGGTCAAACAGGCTTAGTTAACCAGCCATCATATGCAATTTGAGGCGTGTGATAGCTGCATTGGTCCTCTCTGTGTGTTCAGCTGTACATCTCTGCCTGCATATGATATACTTGCCTCAAGTCAGCTTCAGCACTGAATTGGTGAACTCTGCAGACCGGGGTCCATTTAGACCCCAATATACATGTATGACAAGCACTCACACTGATTTAAAGTAAGAGTGCTTTGCTGCTACTGACTTGAAGTAGCTAGTGGCAAGAAATGTTGGCCCATGGAAGAGGTCGGGTAAGTGCTTTATTTCTTGGAATAATGCATATCACAGTATTATTTCAATACAGGTAATAGAAGTGGATGTGTTAATAGTGTTTTGTATAGTGGATGATAGTGTTTTGTATGTATTCCATAAATCTAATGCTGGATTTAAGGTTGAATAGATTTCATGTTATGTATGCTTGTATATGTGTATATTTATTTTACGCCTGCTCCAGAGTTTCTGCTGAAACTTTTATTTATATGTTGGAAATGTCATCATAAAGCACAGATTGTATAGCTTTAACAGTTAAAAATCCAATTCTTTGGAAACCGGTTGGAAATGGAATGAAGTGCTGGAATACAGTTGATTAGTTTATGTGGACCTTTGGACATTATCCATGGTCAAAATAAACAAAACCATTTCCTTGTTTGATGTATTTTATGCTCATCACCAAGCAAAAACAAACACGCTTTCTACAAAATTACACCTTTCCATAGCGCTTTTAAACTAGACAGGGACATTACATTGAGTGATTATTTTTATGGCTGGATTAGTCTCTCTTTGAAATGGGTAGCAGACCCCATTTTTCTGCTCACTCAATATAATTAGCTTCTCCTGAAAGCAAAACAGATATCGGTATTTCCTTCCTGGAGGACACTTTTTCTAAATAAATGTTTGTTTCTAAAGATTTGTTTTTTCTGCCATTTAAGGTTTATCTAAACTTAGCAGTGTTGCCTCTATTAAAACAGAGTGAACATAAGGTAGGGAAGATATATTTTCCAAAGCTAATCTTAATAAAATTGATTTAATTAGTGTGTTAGAGAATATACAGAGGTAGGGACACACGCATGTATATATATTCTCTAACCTGTCTATAGGTGAAATTGTATAGGATATAATAATATATGAAAGTATGTGTATGTTTATAATATAAATGGTCAGATTATTTGTCTCAACTTTTAGTCAATCCACACTTGAAGAGAAAACGTAAACCCAGAAGACTCTGGTATAGAAGAAGAAGAAGCAAAAGAAGAGTTGGATTTCAGCCTAACAAAAGAAATGAAGAAAATGAGAATGAACCTCAAGAAGGCAAAACAAGGTTGTGTGAATGTATACCATCGGAAGAACAGTTACATGAGGCCAAAAGTAGCAATGAAATAAGAATGCAACATGTAGGTGATGTGCCCTGTAACAAATGCCAGCATGATGACGTTGTAGAGAACAAAGGTTCAAGTCAAGGTTTTGCAGTGGAGGAAAAAGCTAACGAGGCTCAAGACAAGCCACAACCAGAGACTATTAAAGAGCCTTGTCCGAATATAGAAGGTGAGGGAATCCCCTGTACATTAGAAGAATCCTCTGAACACGCTAAGGCACTGCAAACACATCAAGAATGTGTCAAGTCTCACACGTGTGAAAGTTGCTGCAACCCTGGATTGTGTAATGATTCTTATCCCAAAGAGGAAAGTGAAACAGATGAGTTAACAAAAGCATGCCACTGTGCGAAGAGTACAGACGAGGTCCACAAAAGTTCTAATAGCGATAGACGACCACGTCCAAATTATTTTGTTGCTATTCCAATAACTAATGATCAGGTATTTTATTTATTTAATTTTTTACGATTAATAAGTCGATAACCTTGACAAAGCTTTTGAAAGTCATTGGGGTTTGGATGAATTTTCCATGTTTCAATTAGTGGTTCAGGTTCCTGGTTTCCGTTGGTTAGTGGAAAATACTGTGTAAATATATAAAACCTATAAATCGGCTGATTTACAAAAAAACCACCTCTTGAAATTAGTAGAACATTGTAAATGTGGAACGGTCTATGAATTGATTTATCATAAGAGAAGTTTATCTTCTGATTATAATTGCAAACTTGTTCTAGTGAGAAGTCAATTTGAAAAGTATGCATTCCCCTCTCCTCAGTTGAACAATAGTCTGGCATTTTTCATGCGGTTTCATTTTTTTTTCTACAAATACCAAGCTTTTCTTCATTCTGTTAATGTGACCACAAAATATGGGAATCCTTTGTATTTCAGGCACTTACTCTGAGCTTTCTTCTAAGCGTTTGCCATTTTAATTGTTAGGAATGAGAAGGTTAGGGCATTAAGGAGTTGAAAATGAAACTTGCATGCAAAATCATACTGGCTAGTTGGCAACTCTCCTCCAGTGCACACAAAGACCATAATTAATTGCCGTAATACAGGTACAAGTTTAGGGTGCCTGTTTCCGTCACAGCACATTGTATGCAGTTTCCGTGTCCTAACCAATGCGTGTTTAATTACATAAAAAGAGAACTTCTAATGGATGATAGTTATGACAACACATTGACTAAACACGGGCCTGTCTTTGCAGACAAAATAAGGTACATGCTGAACAGCAAACACCCAATTCAAATTTACCCATTTCAGGCTATCTTGTTAACTGTCTCCCCATCTATTGCCCTAGTACTAAAACACCTTGTCTAATATTTCAGGATTCAAGGAACCTTGACGATAATGCTGTCCCAAACAAATTCATTTTCAATGTTGTCATTCCTGTCAACCTATGGGCACATGCTTTAATTATATTGTTTCAGGTAAACGTCTTAGTGCCACTTACGTTGTAACATTCGTTCTTTGGTGATATTTACTTATTCATGCCAAAGCCCTGCACAAAATATTTGTTAATTTATAAGGTGTTATGGAAGAACATAAGTTTAAAGCAGAATACTTGAATGGAACATTGGGTGCTATCTGTTAAAAGCATTCCAGCTCGTGGTACCTGTACTTTCTTACCTGTCTAATGACAGAGGTGGCACAAGGTCAGGTCAAGTTATGATGGGCAGTTCAAAAATTGCATCTCTAAGTTCTGGTCAGCTTATCCCCATTTTGTAATGGTACTTCTATTTTGAAAAGAATAAGGTAGCCCGAAGACAGTTAATATTGACTAGTTCATCCCCCTTATTAAAACTAGTCTGTTGAATGTTCCAATTCAACTTTAAAACGTGAAATGGCTTTCACTTGTCTCCTGTTATACAGAATTTGATATGTAGACCTTTACTAACATCGCTTTATTTTAATATGTAATATTATGAATATATTATTTGCCTCAGCCTTATTTGCTTTTAACGTTTTTATTTAATATATGTATAACACAAAATGTCTTAAGACTGGGCATTCCATGCCCTAGGGATTCTGACCTACTGGCTGGCTATCCTGATTACTGTCCTGTCTCAGTTATGACCACATAACCTTAGCAAAGCAGGCATTGAGCATGCACATGGCCACGGGCATAGGAGACGGGGGGACAGATCCCCCCCAGGAAATCATGCGGGGGGGACCGATAATAGAGCAATCCCCCCCCCAGGGTTTTAAGTGCCCTCGGTGCACAGCTGCCCGATCAGCAGCTGCAGCGTGCAGGACTGGTTGGGGAGATCACGGATTTCCCTAACCAGTCCAACACTTACCGGTGTGCTCTGTCACTGAGCGCCGGGCGATGGGATATGACGTTTATATCCCAGCCCCGGCGCTCAGCATAAACAGCTCTGCGCAGCTGCATTGCACTAGAGCGGCAAACCACCAGAAGGGAAGGAGGAAGAGAAAGCAGAAGAGAAAGGTAAGAGATGTGCAAAACGGGGGGGGTGGTGTCTGATGATAGATATGTGTGTGTGTGTGCATATATATATATATATATATATAGTGAGGCATGTAAATGGGCAATGTCTATGAATGTGTATGGGCACTTGGGCAGGCATATATGTGTGTGTGTGTATGGGCACACGCATATAAGGGCAGTGTATGTGCATACGTGTGTATGGGCAGTGTATATGTGTACGTGTGTATGGGCAGTGTATTTGTCTTATAGTGTATACGTCTGTGTAAGTATGTGCAAAGGCAGTGTATATTTATGGGGAGGCGTGTGTGTGTGAGCAGTTTATGTATGTTTGGGCAGGCGTGTATAAGGGTAGTGCATATGTGTGTATGAGCAGGCATGTCGTACTTAAAGGGAAGATTATGATTCCCTGTAACACATGTTTAACTCAGGGGCACCTAGGGTTAAATCCAGGCCTATTTCTGGTTAAAATGAGTATGTGTGTCACAGCATTCAGACACAAGAGAATATTTCGGGGTGCTACTTGGTCTAGGGCATCACTAATACAAAGCACCACGTGTTAATCTAGGGGTAGGCAGAGTAAGTGAAGGATGTGTTTGCGCGTCTGGGTGTGATAGCGTATGTTTGTGGGTTTGTTATTGTGCACATCTGTTTTTATGGGTATGTTAGTATGTTTCCAGGTGTGTTATGGTGGGCATGTGTCTAGGTATATTAGGGTGGGAATGTTTTGGGGTGTATTATTGTGTGCGTGTGTATGTTATTCAAGTGTTTAAGTGTGTGGATATGTTCCTGTGTGTATGACGTGTTAGGAGTCTTAGATGGTTCCTTCAATACATCATAGTAGTCTCCGTGGCCGTGTCCAGTGGGGTCCATCTGTGGTTGTAAGATTTTTCTGTTTCTGTGGGAATTTTCTCCCATTCATCCAGTAAAACGTTTTATGAGCTGAAGGTGATAACCAAGACATTTTGGACAGCACTATGCTTCTAACTTTGTGGGAACAGTTTTGGGGAAGGTCCTTTTCTATTCCATCATGACTGCCCCAGTGTACACAACAAGGTCCATAAAGGCATGGCTGCAAAAATTCCCCACAGAAACTCTCCAAAATCTTGTGGAAATCGTTCCCAGAAGAGTGGAAGCCGTTATAGCGGCAAAGGGGGACCAACTTCATATTAATGTCTATGTATTTATAATGTGATGTCATAAAGTCCCTGTTGGTGAAATGGTCAGGTATACCCTACCAGTAAAAATGCTACCCCCCCCCCAGATTTTTAGGGGTTCCTACGCCCATGCACATGGCAGGTCTCAATAAAAGTGTGAAATGTGCAAATCTGATATTCCAATGTTACCCTGTCATGGAGGGATGGGTGACGTATTCCATAGAAACACATTGGAACAGAATGTTTTTCATTGTTTCCATAATTTCAAGATCTATTTATTGATCATGATTAGCTCTTCAACTTGGCTTTGTGGCTGCACTTATGGAACATCTGTGTGTAATCACCATCTTGAACAGAGAATTGATTGGAGTTTAAATTTCTTGTACTTGAAATTACTAGGGTTTAAAAGGAAAAGGCAGAGGTTTTATGGTATCGCATAAGCCTTGCTTTAAATTTACCAGCTGCACGGATTTAAAACATTAGATTTTTTTTTAATTGTTTTTGTGCTTAGGTCACTCAAACAGCGCCAGTTTCTCTTTTAGGAATGAGTTTTGAAACCTGTGTAGGTTATAGATTGGCTCTCTGTATAGTGCAAAACACTAATACAGCATTGAGCTCAGGAATTAATTATCATGACAAGTAAACTAAACTATCAGGATAAAGTAAAAGAGGAACCTCTCATACTTGTTGGGTTTTACCTTGCTCTTCTTTCTGTAGACCAGGCATACAGTGAAAGTAAGGAGGCCACTTTCATGTTTTTGGGCTGATGGGGATCTAATCCTTCAGCAGTAGAAAGAAAACTCTATTAAAGAACATCTGAAATGTAGTTGCTCTTATCATGACTGTTATCACAGATGCAATGAATTGAATATCCACATAGAAATCTCTATGATGTACTGAACCATTAAGTCTAAAACTAACTTTTTATTGATGAAACTTAACACATGCAAACAAATCTACCAATTACCTACACAATGATTTAAAACAAACAAGACACGTTATGACTAAATGTAAATGTGCATAATACAACACCGATTTTTACATTATATTAACAAATTAAAATATTAATTAAATCCAAATTGCGTCAAGTTTTATACCTTTTTATATGGTTTTGGGAAATTATGCCAAAATGTTCAACTATAGCCCCAACTGTTTATCTATAAAATACATGTTATTTCAAGTGGTGCATTCCAAATGATGAGGTTGGAAAGTTGATAGATTCCCCCCCCCCATGAAGGTTTGTGTATAGAACTTTACAAAAAGACTTCATATGATGAAGCTCCCTCTGCTGGGTTGAATGAAAATATTTCCGGTTTTAAAGAAAAGAAAAGCCCAATTGTCATTGAAGCATATCTTGTAATAAGAGGATCATTGGACAGAAAAGACTTGTTTGTTTAATATACTTGTCGGAAACAAACTGAGGTTTATTCACTAAAGGGAGAGTTGTGGTCTATGCATTGTGAACTGCCAACTCTGAGCAAGCTTCTGCTTGGCTGTATACAGGGCTAACACAGCCCTTCATGCTGGAGAAACAAAAAGCAGACTTTTATATTGTCGTTCAATATCTTATTTATTAACCAAAAAATATGAATATTTACTGTTACTTAGATGACTGCTACCTTAGTGCTTGGTGCTGTTTTAAGTTTATAAAATTTGAATGGAAAATCTTAATGACTTCTATCAATGGTGAATAGATTTAGAATGTATTAATTAAAAGGTGCCTTGTGATAAACTTCTTAAAAACCTTGTTGGCAAGATGATGGAACGTATACTATCGGTTATATGTTTTAGTTTTTTTTTTTATATTTTCTTTTTTGAATCGATAACATTTAGAGAAACCCCCCAAAATGCACTAAACTAGAACGCATGACACGAAACGTCTTAATATTTTAACTAGTATTTAATGTTGCGAGAAGGGTCTGACACACTCTCTATATATTCTTTAATGCCAATTCCTGAATAAGACTTATATACTTAATATATAAGACTAAATATATATGCATTTGCCGTTTACAGTATACAATCCTTAAATTTTGTTTTTTGTTTTTTTTTATTGGAAGTCTAGATAGATAAGATTAAATACGTGCCAAATGGTAATTTAGGAATGATCTATTTTGAGGTATTTCAAGACCAATGAATAGAAATGTGCAACATTTTACATTTAAACATTGTCTCCCTCCACCTTTAGATTTTGGATGTAATTGAAGATGTTCAAGAGCATATAGTGCTGAAGGAAGCTAAGCTCTTAAGAGCTCTTATACCAGCTGAAAAAGTTCATATCACAATACTTGTGGCTAATTTGCGAAATGAGGAAGAAGTTAAAAAGTAAGAACTTAATCACTATTCAGTACTGCTTTACAATGGTCTTCTTATAGATATCAATACTCTTGTTTATTGCTTGTATGGGTTTAAGCTATAGATCTACTACAAGGTCGTCTACAGGTAGATAAAGATGACTTGAAGGCAGCAGTCCCACTTGTCATGATTAACTCATATAATGTAGTGGATGCATGGAAGGGTAACCCAGCAGAGGTGGTTAGTTTCTTTGTTTGAGCATTCCATGAGTTAATCTGAGGTGGATTTAATGTGTTTCTTTGTGCATGCCCTCTGTATCTGTTCTGGCTAGAGGTGTCATCTTCCCAAAGGACCCCTGTGGTGATTCATGGCCTAACAGATAAGGACAGGCGTTATAGGAATTCCATTCCTATCTTAAGTGGAGGGGTTTCCATCACCTTTACCCCACCATAACTTATTGGCACATCAAAGATGGGAACCAATTCTTGGGGATGGTGTCATATAATCGGTCATGTGGTCAGAGGGGCGTTTGCTTGCAAAAGTCTGATTTAGGGACAATGCAGGGACCTCAAAGCAGAACTCCATGATATACTCTGATCGGAACAACATCGTAAGAACCATCTGGACTTAAGGAGTTCCCACAGGCCTACTTATTGGAGAAACTCGTGAGTGAGGGTCCTGTGTTTAAGTCCTATTGCTTTTAAGAACTGTTTGCCTGTTTTTATTTTTATTTTGTATGTCTTGTTTTTTTGTAATTCTGGCACTGTGTAATCTTTGTATTTTTGTTATTAAAATATTCATAACCTAAATCTGTCTTTGGGCTCTAGTATCGATATCCACAAACCCTAAGAGAGGATAACACGTTACCATATTGTTATTACGTTCTACAGGATATATATATATGTTGTTTGCCCGGGGTGGGTTGATATATATATAGAGATAAAGGTTCTAATTCGGATTTCTCACGAATCCGGTATCAAAATCGTGAGTGGTGGCAGACTACCTGGGGGGATACAGGCAGGATTTGGGGGTTAATTTGGTGTAACCTATGCCTTGTTAAGGGGTCAAGTTAGTAAATCCAGAGGCCTGGTGCTATTAACCCCTTCATGCCCACGCCCTCCACACAGTCACGGCTTGGCAAGTAGTCCTGACCGTGACACTGCCCTCTAGACTAAATGTTATCAGCTGTACCTAAAGAACGTGCTAAATATAAACTATCATAAGCTATTTCGTTGTGTATATGTGTATGTAAACAAAAAGCTGTGCCCTCTACGTACCTTGTAGATCCGACACATAGGATTAAAAGAGTTGGTGCCACACGCAATGAGGGATTGGTCATTCTTGGGAACCAGCACCTTGATGTAATTGTAGCACTCATCCTATGGGTGACAAAGACTGTGAAGGTTAAGACACCGTGTGATGTATGCCGTGATTAAAACACTTTCTAACCTATGGAAGATAAGCATGTCAAGCTACTATTCTATTTATGACAAGTTGGATTCTTTTCATGTTGAGTTTAGGATTGTTGAACAAAATGTTGCAAGTCTCCTGTCCCGCTGAATCTAAAATAGAGTTGATTGTGAATTCTGTCAGTTGTTGTCAGTAGTGCCGGTGGTCAGGTTGTACAGCCTTACAGAACCCAATGGCATGTGGCAAATTCTCTTTCAACTCAACGTCCAACACCACTCAGTGTCTGATTACTCAATTTTAGAAAACCTTGTCTCTCACAGCAACAAAACTGAAGTGAATAAACCCAGCAGATTCATCTCTTTACTGTACCCAGCTGTACTATGCACACCATCAGACTCTTTTACAGGTGTCATCACTGCTACACGTGTTACTAACACAATAAACACATGCAGTGGTTTATATACAGACAATATTCACACATATATTACGTTTTATTAAGGGGTTATTATTTCTACACTAATGGGAATGTCATATACTCTATATTGGCATTTTGGAGATCTGAGAAGTAAGTTCCTTATAGAAGTTTTTGAGAAATAAAATTCAGTTTCACAGCTCTAAATTTCATCGGCTTTTACTTTTCAGAGGACTGGATAAAAACATCCCTTTTATTATAATATAGTTACTCAGCAACTGAGCCTCTGTGTCCAAATGCTGTCAGAGAGAAAGCCGCGACAAAGCACTGCCAGAGTACACATAATATAGTGACAGCAAGAGCCCGAAAGCGCAATTATCTGGTATTATGCTCACTTTTAAAATCCAAGGTCCTTATTCTTGTTTTACACTACGCTCCATTACAAAACTGAATGAGAAATGTGTCTTCTCGTAGCTGGGAAAGACGTGACCAAACCAAACAAAGTATTTTGGGGGAAGTCTTGTGATACAAGGATCTCATCACAGAAGTTATGGCTAGATTCAGGCATTGGCATCTATCAGACTCCTTCCCAAGACAATTGTGTCTCTGTATTCATGCGTATGCTGGAGGCAGCAGAGGTCACTTCATCATATTGACGTTTTGAAAGCCTTTTTACAAGAAAATCTTGGAAGACTAATTTCATTTTATATTGAACAACACCATCTTTATTCTCTCCGGGGTGAGTAAGGTTACTCAATGCCTCAATCCCCATTAATTTGAAGAATAACAAAAAACAAACAAAGAGAAAATAGATATGTTTTGATGAGTTTATGGAAATTGTGTTAAGCCGACCATCAACAGTGAATCATAACGTTAGTCTTGTGTGATATTTGGACTGATGACAAGACCTTCCAAATGTGGTGGTCCAGTAGTTTTTTTGAAGATCAACATTGATCTACTGAAGATACCGCAACTTATGAACTGATGTCCTCCATCCGATCTCTGTGTGGATGTTGACACGGGTCGTGAATATATTTGCTTTACCCTGCTAACAGTGTCATTGCTATATGGAAGTGGCTACTGTTCCACGTCGCTGATGGACATCATGATGGACAACACAGTTTTCCGTTAAATAAGCCTTATTGAAGCAAAGAGAGAAAGCATGGACTACCAAGGACATCATGGAAAATGCAACGTAAAGAAGAGACTGGCTGAGGATCGTATAAAAGAGACTATTTTTGGTGTCCAGCTAATAATCCAGGGTGCACTATTTTAGGAAACAGCATAATGTCTAATTTATAGGAAATGGCTTGAAGATAAATTATTAATGTGGTCTTAGGGCCAAACCAAGAATGTGCAAGAATCCACTGAACTTTCAGTACCATAATAAGATCAGAGTGTTCTAGAAGTGATCTACAGGCTTTAATGAACTGTGTTTCTGAGGAGCCGCATTTCTTTTGTCACTATTACGAGGCTGATGGCCCACCGGCGGCTTTGATTCAGGGTGTAACAATGGCTCTGATGGCATCACATATATAACACACTGGCTACTGCTTGCCCGGTTACACTCTTCCTGCACACAGAAAATCCTTGGCTGTTTGTTTTCTGCGACACAAATAACTTTCCTCTCTGAGCAGACTGGATGCTACATTTTAGAACCTACCCATTAAAATTCATGTTCTGTGTACCCAGACTGCTGTCCATTGCAAAGGGTCACAGTGCTTTTAACTCTGTAATGATATACAGTGCCTTTGGAAGTGCAGCCCTGCCGAGTTGTGAGAGATTTATATAAAAAAAAATATGTGGTGTTTTGAAACAGACGTTTCAAAAGCAAACAGTTCGGGCTAAATAGTGTACCGCTCACTCCTCTGTATGTGGGAGTCATCGTACCGCCAGAATGTTATGTCCCTGGAAAATCATTTGCACGCTTTAATTTTCCTTTATGAATGACATCCCCATTACAATTAACAACTGATGAACATGACATTTCTCGCTTTTGCCAACCACAGGCAAAATATATAATAAATGTTGTTTGGAGATACAGAGTTTCTCTACAGGGGATCGAGTTCCCGGAGATGCCAAAGGTTTTGCATCCTAATTAATCTCCTTGACTTCAACAACACTTTAACGTTACTGGATGGTTAGGCTGCTTAATACCTTCATGTTTTTGTAGGTTGTAGACGAATTGGAAGACCTCAATAATATGCACTTCTTTATCCCAGAATCTAGTCTGAATAATTTAGGCATTCCACCAGAAACAAAGGACCATGCTACACCCTGCAAATGGGTTAACATTGGAATCATTTATTCAGCTGGGGACCTTTCCAGGGTTTTTCGTAGACTTCGCAGGAGAGAAGAGTAGGGGAAATGCTTGCTTTAGATCTAAACTCTAATCAGGGTTGCGGTTTCACAGCATACGGCGTGGGAGAAGCAGCAGGCTCTGAGAAATGAAGAGGGAAAGCAGACTTCGGTGCTTAGCTCAGCAAGAGCCATAAGAGCCATAAGAGCCATGCTCCGTCGGGTACAATCACACAGCAGCATCGAGCTTGAAAGGACAGGTCACCTGGTGCCGAGCTCCACAACCATGCTCTTCTTAATTAAAGACGAATTCTAATTAGCGAGCAAGTTAATTTTATTGTCCCGCGGCCAGCAGCCGGAAATTTCTCATTTAGAAGGTTTTACTTTCTAATAGCAACAAAGGCCTTAAGCGAGAATGAGAATGTGATTGTTTTGGTTGTCTTTCCCTGTCTATTCCATTGCCTGGAAGATAAGTTCATCTCCATCTATTGTGTGAGATACATCAGTAATCCATCCTCTTGTCTGGAGACAGCCACATTCAGTATTCATCACCAGAAGAGACGAATAGCTTGCTTCCTCAACACCCAGTCACACGCGCCATGGATGAAAAAACAGATGCGAAAAACACACACGAGCTGCGCCCTACGCTTTGTGGCATTCTACCCCACCACCAAATTTGAAAGCTTGTGCACCCGTGTTCTAATACAAAGCAGAGAATGGATTTTTGGTTGAAAAGTAATAATTAACCCTTTTAGTGCAATAGCTAAGCAGAATATAATGCGTTAGACACATTTTTATGCCACATAAGAGTGTAAAGTGTGCCTGAATATGAAGTTAGTAGTCACTTACCCGCTGTTTGCCTTTAATCGCACAGTTGTCCATGTCTTGTGTCTTCCATGTTATGTACTGAAACAACGAAAGCAGCATGAGTCTGGAATAGAGGATGGTCCAACTCTCCCAACCCCATCACACCCTACAATGGTTTTCGACTGCAAGCGAGGCACTTTGTTAAACAATCGTGTTCGGGTCCTGTGCTGCAGGGATGCTAATAAGATTTCTTATTATGCACAAATCATTGACATAATTCCTCTGCTTTGTCTTCCTTTCGTCAAGTTGTGCTATGATATCATGATCTACATTTTTGTATAATCAAGAATAGCCTTGTGATCTGAGCCTCTAACTTTATGATGAATTTGTGCAAATATATGCAGCAACGGCCTGCGTCTGTCCTCAAAGACTATAATTTCTTCTTACACCTGCATTGCAAATCAATTCTTTGCTTGTCTGGAGCGATTAGTACCGGATATTAACTTAAAGATACATAAGCTTTTGGTCAATGATAACAATATTACAATTTGCCCATCAGAATGGCAGTGCAAAGCATTGTGGGTCAGTTGTCAAATCAGATCCAACTGTTGTTAGTGGCTACGTTGTGAAGTAATGCACATCAGTAAATCAGAAAGACAAAAAACATTATCTTACTCTATCGGTGGAAAAGGTGTCTTTTGCTCTTCGCAGATCAATGGCGTACACGTGATCTCTAACATAGAAACATACAGGTATTAGATGCAGAAAGTGCCCAATATTTTGCACACACAGGAAGTGATGTCATTGCAATATAGTGGCTCGAGTACTACCACAGCTAAATGTATGCTTATTGACTGTCTCTTCCATAATTGTATGATAAAACATTACCTTGCTGCAATGAACAAGGTCTGATTAAGCTTAACCATCTTCTGGAAGTCCAGGCCAAGATGGACAGTATCATCATCACTAGACAACCCACGGAACCATGGATAAGACAAGGTGCCTGCAGAAAATCACAGAATTAGTCTTTACAGTCCGTCTTCCTTCTAGATCACACGCAGGAAGATAAATGTTTGTTGATTACAAGTGAGGAATGTCATTGTCAAGAGGAGTTAAATATGTCATATTAGGTTATATCCTCACAGGAGACTAGAAAAAGAACCCAAGAGAACCCATCTAATCAACAAGAAGAATATGTTCTAGGTCTGATGGAGACCCTTGAAGACATTTACTTACTTGGTGCATCAATGATCCTGAGTGGTGTGAGGTCTTTGGGAAATACCAGCGCTGATGACAGAAGACAACCAGATAGGAGAAGAGCCACAGCTTGAAGCACGTGGAACATTCTTGTGCCTTCGGATTTTGTCCGGAAGTTGCTGAGCAATGTCGGGATCCTAGGAAATGTTCATTCTGTTCCTGGAGACCCTGTGCCAAGAAGACGAGATAGAAACCTTTAGAACATAGCAATATTACGCTGATAGATTGTGATGGCGCAGCGGTGCCTGAAAGTTCTCCAGCACGGAAGGAGCCATATTTAACAGCATCGTTTATATCTAAATGAAAACCTTGTGTCGGTTTTAATTTCACACAGCATAATTCTGTCTCCATGGGATTTTAATGCAATGGACCTTTTGATCCTCAGTGCTGGGAAACCAAGAGTTTGATTAATAGGAATGTTGATACAATCTGATATAATGTCTAGCGAGCCTGTTACATGCAAAATATATTTATTGCCATCAAGACATACAAGTTATTATCTGGTACATCTCCCCCTCTCTGTTTTCCAATCACACTTGAGTGGCCGAGTCTCTCCAGTGCATCATTGGATACAAACAAGGTACATTTATCTGCTTTGGAAACTCAGGGTTGACAACCAACACTTATTTCATTTTGCAGCTATAAAGGACACAATCTCGTTAGTTGGCAACAGGACCCGTGTTAATTACAGGGATCATTTGACAGCGTAACTCTGCCCTTCCATCAGCTCCCTTTTATTGGTCCGCAGCATGCCTTAAAGGGGAAGCACCAATAACATAAATTGTGCTGCAAATATAACGAAACTATATAAATCAAGAAAAAAAATACACAAGGATGTGGAATCTCTACAGTTGTTTTATTTACCATTGGCTGATTTAAGAGCGTATGCACAAACAAATTAAATGTGCGACATTCATAAACACAGAATATTGTGAAAACATACGCGGCCCAATCACATGTTCTTCATAACGTGGTCCAAATAAAAGGATCATATGGGGAAATTTCCCTGCAAGGTTGCATTTGAGGGGTGCATCAATCACATAGAGAAAACACACTTTAGGATTCTGGCAAACATGCGTATGTGCTTCCGTAAACAATTCGGAACAATACATTATATAACACAAAAAATCTATGTTTTCCCCTGTTCTAGAAGCCACTTAGGCTTCCACAAAGGAATGATAGCCCTGTAAAATACTAAAGTACATTAGCAATTCTTTTCTGTTTTGTTTTTTTCTGCTGTAATTTGCTGCAATTCTGGCCACGTCCTCTCCCAGCAGGAATTTAAAGGGATTTTACACAGAATTAGACTGGTAAAGTTGGCGCATGCCTGGTCAGCATAAAAGCAAAACCTGGCACCAAAGAGGTTCTCGCAGTGTGAAAAGCCTCAGCACATGGGCAGCACAGGTCGCAATGAATACATGAACAGGGGAGTGAGAAAATAGCTCCCAATTACTTCCAAGCCGATGAAAGCAAATGTATAGCAAATGAACCCTAAAAGCATGGCTAGTAAACAGCAGGCAGAGGAGTGCCGCCCCAGGATACTAATTTGAGGCCATTTCCAGGGCCAAAATTGAAGTAAAATTGTTCTTCAGAATTTGCAGGAGATGTGAGAGTGGTGTCTTATGATTTTCCAAAGTTACCGAGTGGCTGTAATTAATTGGATCAGCACAGTGGGATGTGGGCCATTTAGGCGGTGCGCGGCTTTAATAAACAGCTGTGAATCCATTATTTTAGGCGGCCGGCTTTGTGCTTTGTGTCCGGGTTTGCAGTCAGGCTACTCAACATCTGCAGCAGGGGACTCATTTGTGTGACTGCTGCTATTTTATCAGACAGCTTCAGTCCCTGGACACCAGATTTATGGGTACACATTGCAACGAAATGTATTAAATCTAATTACATCACAATAGAAGATAAAGCCTTTGCGTTAAATGCATTTTCTTGCCTCTCCTTTGGCAACATATCAGACAAACACACACAAAAAATAAAATGCCGCTGTTCACACCTATTGCTGTTTGGTTACATATGACTCCTGATTTGAGCTGTGGGGGCGATGAAAGACGTTTGTAACAGTGTATCTTGGATGGGCACTGCCGTGTGCAGAAGAAATAAACACACATGTATTCAACGTGCCGCGTGAACAGCTGCTCTGGTGTGCGGTTACTGCCTCATACCATGTACTTGGTATGGTGGAAAACAGAACATTTGTGCTGTCAGGGATAATAAACCATAACGTCATCAGCCTGACCTCAAATTAATTAACGCGCATCACAACCACATCAATACGTTTTCTTTGAATCGTCGGAACGTAGAAATTATTTAGATTTTTTTAACCCAGTTAAATAATCCTTTTTTTTTTTTTACACAAGGCTAGTACCGTATGTATTATTGCCAAAATAATGCTTTGGACAGTGGCATACACTGATTTCAAACATTTATTATTAGATGCATAAGTGCAACACAAACTTTTGGATTCTTGATGTATACAGTAATTTTTATAGCTTTTAGACCCCGAGGAGAATGAAAACAAGGAAATTAAAGCAATCTATCTGTTCTGCGTCTGTTATTACATTGTGACATCCCGTGTATTCACAAATTCCATGACAGTAGAGAGATCAGAAGCTACAGCATCACACTAAATGGTTTAAGTGACAGAAGACATGATTAGAAGTAGCAAAGTGTTTACAGAAAATGCCACACATACACGGACTGTAAGCCGAAAGCAATGTCCTCCTTCTCTCCCCTTCCCAGAGAAAGAGTTTAAATTGAGTTGACGGGGAAAGCCCAACAGAGCGTCTTGCTTGGATAAACTCTCCATTACATTACAAAGCCGCAGCATGTTCTGCTTCGGTGGCTACTAGGATTTCATTACCTGCTCTCTGTGTCTCTGGGTGCATGTTACACGCCGTTCAGGGGTTCTCTGTGCAAGCAAAAGGAAGCAAACCCTGCATAGGCAGACTGGAAAAAGGACCAATTCGATAAGAGATTCTGGACAATAGCATATAAACCTCGATGACACCAGCAAATAGAGAAATGCTTATTGACCACACTCAATAACCGTGAAATGGGAATTGACTAGACATATTTTCCAGTTTTATAATAGCGTTACCTTTTTGGCATAATAACAATACTTGTTATTGTGGCTGATCTTTATTCAGATAAATAAACTTACTTAGGTCTCATCCTGTGCTTTTCTGGTAAAGAACAAAATGTTGTGCTCTCGGTGACTCCTTGTTTGTGTCTGTTCAGGAAGGACTAGGCAAGCTTTGCTATAAAGAATTCATCTCGGTAGCCTAGGAGTGCAAGCTTTTTGGTCTGCATAAGTTCTGTTCTTCAGTATCTGACGCTATTATATTTGTTACACATTATGTTACAAAATAAAGCCAGAGAGAAATATGCATTTAAAATGTCCTTCATAAAGATGAGAAGTTTTTTATGCAAGGTATTGTGATATGAACTCCTTGTTGTGGTTAATTCTAACCAGTTCCCCAGTGGTTCCTTGTCAGCAATATAACTCTGATTTTATGGTTCCCATCTTTTCCTGCCACATGCAGGATTTCTGACGTCTTGCGGATGACCCTTTAATCTGAAAACCATTGGACAGAAATGCATTAAAGTTTATTCTTCTAAACTTTACACTGAATTGCATGGCTCCCCTTCTACATGTGGCCTTATGTGTTATGTGGTCTTGGGATGCAGCCAGTTGACTAAACATTCCTACGTCCACTTCAACATTTTCCCCAAACCGTTCTTAGTAGACTCTGAGAACAGTCCAAAGATGAAGGTTCCCACAGCATTTCTCTGACGAGAAGGGGCAGGGAGAGAGGTTGGCCTTGTAGTGGCTTAGTCACAGTAGAGCTCATATTCTCACGCTCTTTTCCCTTTGGATAGCTAGAGGACATGGAGGGGGCTGGGGGTGCATAATTTTCCAAAATATTTCCTTCATATGCAAAACAAAAGTATATTTATACTCTCGGCATCAAACTTATAGAAAAAAAACCTTTTCATAAAGCTGTTTGATGTGGAGGTGGAGAAGTTTAATCTATGAAATTAAATTATTTAGGCAATGCTGATGTCATGACTTGATACCAGGACTCAAGACGTGATTTCCATATGACTGGTGCTCATCCTTAGCAGTTGACCAGCCTGTTTTCTATACCTCGGCCTCAGCTCCGGTAACTACAAGCCTGGATATGTTTGCCAATTCTCCTCAGATGTGTCTGGGCAGGTGTCAAGCCTGCTGGACTGTCTGAACCACCTGGGTATCAAGTGGCTACTTCTGGCAAACCTGCTTTACCTCGGTATGATTACAGAATAATATGGACCATAATGGAGACCGCTGGCTCAGATTCTGCATTAGCCTGGTAGGTTGCATTAAATGAAAGAACTGTGTTTAGGCCCAGGCACAAACCATTTAAGTGTTAAAAGATCAGGCAGCTGAGCTAAATGAAGTTCATACCACGCGTAATGGATTTACCGGCTACAGTGCACATGATGTCGCGGTGGCTTCTGCCTTTGCCAGAAAAGTTTGGAGGTGACTGCCGAAAATTCAAGGTGCATTTCATGATGTTACCTAACAGATATCCATCAGAAAGAAAGAAGGTGTTATTCACTTTTTTCCTATAGAGATGAAGCCCCAGCATGGGGCTCCCATTTACTGGAACAGGACAGTCCTGTCTTGGAAAATGTAATAAACCTTATTGGTGCTGTCAGCCCAAGTTTTGATGAGCCCAATCGCTGTGCTACTGCAGAAGCCACTCTCCTCAACTTACATTAAGGAAGGCCCTGTGTGGCTGAATATGTTGCTGAATTCAGGCAGTGGATTGTTGATACTACTTGGAACCCATCAGCCCAGATGTTCCATTGGCTTGTGTTGACCTTCCAGATTCCTTTGTTGATTCCTTTGTGCCCTTGGCTATCCTTATTAATCAGAGACTCTCAGAATGAAGATTGGAAAGGGCTCTTCTAAATCAAGTGCTACTCCTGGTTTTCATCCAGGAGTTTCTGCTCAGACAACACAAGTATCTGCTGACTCTGATCCAGAGGCTATTCGGGTAGATCTAATAAGAAGGCCACTATCCACTGAAGAAAAACAGCATATACATAGGTACTTACAAGTGTCAGGGTGTTATTCTATTAATTACCCAAGCAAGCCTAAAAGAATAATAGCTATGACTGCTGAGGGTGCACAGATCCAACACCAACCTCAGACTTTAGACCTGCCGGATTATTTGCGTTTTATACTTACCTGCTTTGTATTCTGGATCATCTGACTACCCTTACTACCCTTTAGACATCAGCATTACTACCCTTTTGTTCCAGCCACTCAGGTCTGATGATATAACTAGGGCAGACATCTGCTTTAAGCTGAGGAGCTCAACCACCTGGATATCTAGTGGCTTCTTCTGGCAGAAGACCTGGCATTGTATCAATTAGAGAAACATCTGGTGTAGACAGGAGCTCTCATCCTTTCAGATAATGTATGAATGAACCATAGGTGTATACAATTTGATGAATCTCACAACAAGCTAGTTAATGCAGTCGTCAGACATTTTTACTTCCAGTTGCTTCTCACGTTCATGCGGTCTTTAATGCAAGACCTCATCTTTGCAAGAAATGCTTGGCCTTCAACATTTTTATAATCTCATGTTCTTAATTGAAAGACAAAGGTTCCTGCTTCTAAGAAAGTTTTCTTGATAAGCGATGGGGAGACCTGTGAGCCTGGGCTTTCACTGCTTGAAGTTACTCAAGAAAACCCCCAACATTGCTTTCCAAGATCGCAGCCTCTTAACATACTCATGGAATGGTTGAAGATTACGGTTTGTGCAGAGACTTTAGAATGAGTATTCGTGGAAAAGACAAGGATGAAGAAACTCCAATCTGGGATCCAAACTGAACAACTTTTACTAACCTATAGCATTCACTGGTTTATGGAAGTTGTTGTCCAACAGTGGTGGGAGTTCTTCTTTCAGCAGATGTCCCCACATAAGTTTTTCTCTTGATGGTGTACTTCATCTGCCCTGTGATAACATATCTTTCCTTTTTCTAATACAATACACCCAGTCACTTGTCTTCCCCCTGTTCTTTTTTCTTTGATGTCACATTTCTTCATGAGCTGGGCCACTTCCCTCTTATTTGTCATTGTGTTTTTCCTTTTCAATCCCTCCTGATTTTACAATAGCTTCTTCAATACTAGTTTTATCTCTTCTCAGTGTATTCTTCGCTTAGCAAATACTTGCTTGTGCTTTTTTCTCTCTGCTAATTATAACCCCAATTTACTTTCGATCCTTCCAGTGCAGTTTGACGTCAAGGATCAGTATTTGTAATGAGACCATTCTGTTCATTCTTAATTTCTTACCAGTTGGATATTTTTTGCTGCCACTGATAGCTTAGGCACATCTGTCTGTTGTCGGTTAGGAGAAAAATGAAAGAATGGCTGTGTAATCCTTCTAGGGGATGGCCATGGAATCCTGTATTTAGGGGCCACAATAATTTCTGAGTTTTTAGGATTTCCAAAATCAACCTTGTTTTATATAATATCTTAAGAACCTTTCCTGGCCCTCGAGGACTGGAATTTGATTTCTTTATGTCAGAGGGAGAGACAAGGTACTCATCCAGGGCTTTAAAAGTTGACATTTCTACCCAAACTCTTCCATGTCGTACATTAACTATGCAACTCACTGTGTGCAATGCCTGGAGTCCGTGCTGAATGATCTCATGTTATTTTGGTAACGGAAAATAGTAAATCTGAAAGTGTTTCAGATTAACATTCGCAAAGAAAACCGTCACCATGGCATAAGAGAGCTTGTTCCAGCAGCTTCCCAATGTACCGCAAAAATACATCCGTGATAAATGAAAGCTGCTTATCCTGGGAAGTCTGAACGTTGGGAGATGTGCACCGAGCTGCAGACCCAAACCATTTACCCCATGGTATGCCAGGTGGACAGTGGTCGCAAAAATCTAAAGGCTAATCTTCTGTAACTTAGTCCGTCAGATGGTGTTCTTCATTATCTATGTGCTGCTGACATCGGGCGCTTATCCAAGAAGAAGAAAAAATGCACAGCTCCAATCTCATTATTGAGCTTAATTCCTATTTCATTAACAGAACGTTACATGGCAGGTCATTGTGAGACAATTTAATTTCTCCTCCTTTCTCTGACACTTTTTATATTGAGTCTATAAATAAAGCAGCCTCTGGAGACAGTTTTAAAACGCGTGTGTGACTTTAGTGCACCATTCTTATAAGTACTTGAAGTAATCCATGATGTATGTTTAGCATAATCACATATAGCTGCATAATCCCCCTGTATACTGACCTACTCTAAACGCACAGCTACAGAAATGTATAAACAAGCCTATGATAAAAATAGCCTGTTAATCTCTCTCTTCTCTCTCCCCCGCCACTTCTGCTTCTAATGCGTGCTAGGATCTCTCACACTGTGTGCTGAAAGGCATCTTAGCACCATACTTCTGCTTCTTCTACCCACTAGCTTGTTCTGTGCCAGTCTGAGACAGATAAGCCCCAGGGTGGGACCCCTACAGTTGGAAAGGACCCCCTGCTGATGTACAGGCAAGCAGGCTGTCTAATGTTGCCTCCAAGCTGCATGCGTCTTGTCAAACACGGATCCTGGAGACTGGGCACTCATCCCTTTAAAGACCATATGTAGTCTGCTTAACCCATGCACCACTGTGGGCCGCTTTTTGGGTCTACAGACATTTCAGAGTAGTCTTATCTTGCCTAAGTCTGTATCAGGGTTACGAAGCTTCTAGGATTACAGAAGTCCTTATGGGTGGCATTTCTCTCCAATCCATATACAACAAAAGGAAACATCAGAATAGGTTGACGCTGGTTGAAATGTACATCATAAAAAAACTAAAGCATTAAAACGTTACGAGTGATTGAAAGAAGGAGAAGGATTCTTTTTCCAATCCCTATTAGACAGACGAAGGCTCAGCACTTCACATTTTGAGGTATTTTAATGGCCACTGCTTAGACATTAACATACCTCACAGTTTAAAGTGCCGAGCCTTCGTCTGTCTTATAGGCATTAAGGGTCTTGGTGGAGACCTGAGAATCGTAGGTGCTGCTGGCCACTGCTGCCATTGTTATCTTTCTCCAATGCCTGAGACGTGTCCTGGCCAACCATGTGTTAATAGCCGAATATCCAAACGCTTAGCGAATGAAAACTAAAGGAACCGTATAAACCACAAATACCCAGGCAAGCTCCCAATGACGCATATTAAGATAAAGAAAATGTAAGCTTTCAGCTGAAAAAACAAATGCCCCTTTTCTCGATCAAGTTTCTCAGAAAATGGCATCTCAATAAACCGATAACTGATGGTTACTAGGAACTCGGCAGATCTCTGCCGGCAAACTCTTAATCTTGCAAGAGGGAAAAGTAGTTTCACATGATTTATTGCCAAGTTCTGAAATGTAGCTTAAGGATCAAACACAACAAACAAATCCCTCTCCTCACAGTGCTGTAATTTCTAATTAATTCCCCTCCAGGCCGGCAAGGGTTATTGACTGTTGATGAACAGCCGAAAATATCCCATAAAGCAGACAGGCAGAGGCTTGGGTGTAAAGTACACATGACATTAATCTACCAATTTACAGCAAAATCCCCAGGGAAAAAAGGATTACTCATAAGACTAATGGCAGCTAATAGGGGCAGGAAGTGACACGGCAGAATAGGCCGCCCGCAGCGCTAACCACGACACACAGATTGATGAAAAACACAACTCATTTTGAGAATTGCCCGTTCTGTTTCCGTTGATAGAAAGCAGGATGCTTTACTGTATGTTGTGAACAGAGAAGCCCTCATAAAGATCACTCATCCTCTATGACGTGCACTCGATTGTCACCGTCGAGCTGAGGTTTAGGTGGTGGTTTGGTGCTTTAACGCTCCATTCAGACATCTTATAGACCACATGTGGCCAATTATACATTACGTCTGCCCTGCCATCCCAAGAAGCGGTTCCTAGGAGAACCTGCGGCTAATATATATGTTTACCTATTTAATGGAAATAAAGCAATTTTTCTGCATTTTATAGAAAAAAATAACTAGAGTAACAAGGTCACATCCTTGTAGCGTGATTGCACAACACAGTTCTCCAAACAGGCTATATCTGACACGAGATGCACGGAGACTTATATCCACTTATTTGTCAGTTTGCCCTTTCATTATCGTAGCAGTTAAGGGAATACTCTGTGCTTACGTTATCCATAAAATGTCATAACCGTTTTATTCAGCAAAAAAAAAAGCTATCGTAAGGAAGCCGTGGGAATAAACCAAAATACATGTGAGCTGCTTCGGATAGCGGTGTATAACAGGCTTCATTAACATGATAAAGTGTATGATTTAAAAAGATGATACTTTTATGCACAAAATAGCATTTGCCTAAAAAACATAATCATAATGCAGACGTACCTGGTAGGCTGGCCGCTTGGTTTATCTGTATTTAGCTCTGTAATACAATGATTTTTGGGCTTTGCTGATAATCGGTTTGCGGACATGGCAATCAACCAAAAGACAACCTAAGAGCTGAGGTAACAGAGCGACATCATATGGGAAATCCAACCCTGACTCTGGTACAAGACTAGTATTTATTTTTTTAACATGTTAGATTCTTCCCCGGAGCTGGAGTTTGTTATTTACTAAAGCTAGAGTGCTTTTAAAATAAGATATCTGGGTTTAAGGACATAACTATATTGTTTGTTGCTTGAGATTCTTATGATTTTTATATAAAGAATACACCGTTATTAAAGAAATGCAATGGATTTCAACCATGTTTGAGATCGAGATAGGAGAGAGGGATATGTTGTCCTTATCTCCTGCCATGTTCTATGTTTACCCTCGTTGAAAAGATGGGTGACTCGGCCTGCATTTTGCTGCCTGAAGAAATAAAGGGAAAAAACCCAAAATGACATTCTGCGAGTCTAGACGCAAAGATGTTTGCTGATCAATCAGAGCAGCGTGCAAAGAATGCAGATAGAGGCTGGGCCTTCAGCGATATCCCAGATCCATCACTGCTGTAGGAAGTTTAAAGGTCAGCGCGTTTGTAATGCAAGGCACAGCAGCCACAGGAGAGAGGTAGGGGAGGGCGGACGTGATTCCCGAGCCTGCTTCCTGCAAGTCATTATCGGCTGTCACAGTCCAGGAACTCCCCAAGCATCCTTGGGCCATACAGCACCCACCGGACTATATAGAGAAGGGAGATGTTTAGGCGTAGAGCCTGCAGAGGGTGCTGCTTAATGCATGCATAGGAACAGCGATGTAGCCTGAGACGCCATGTAGCTCGGCCGACTCTACTGTCCATTTCGTAGCAGATGAAAAATTCTGTGCAGCAAGGATTTCAGATGAGTCCTGGGGTCAGGGCTGTGTCCGCGTCGGAGAGACATTGTAACTAGTAGCATAGTGTGTTATAAGCCAAAGCCTTATTTTTTGACCTTGAACAGTTCCATCTTCTCTGTGCGTATCAGGCACCAGTATCTCATTTAAAACATGCATTCATTATCTTAAAAACATTCATCACATGCTCTAATTAAAAGTAGGCTGTTATTATTATAAGAGACGGTCTCCTGATTTCACTGCTCGTGTCAGAATTCTTAGTTCCTGCTTGGGGGCCAAAAGGAAAAACAATTACCCATACAAGCATTCAGCATGAGACCAAATGCCTCTAAAATATTGAATGAACCGTGGTTTTCTGATCCATGGAACCGGCTCTGTCCTGGTTGGACAGTCCGGGGACTTTCATAAGAGTGGAAGTGGCCCAAGGTAGACGCAAATGTGGCATCGCGGTTTGGTGGGCAGCTGTGCTCCTTAACCCTTGTGTCTATTTCTGGCGAGTACTCTTCCCCCCCACACACCTGTTACAAATTGGTTAATTTCAATAATTATGCTCAGCTGCGCACTAATATTCTCATTTGCTTGTTAAGGTTCACAAGACTATGGCTGGCGTCTACAGCGCTTGCGGTTAACGTTGTCGTTCCCGGGCAAATAGGAGTAAAGACTAAGGTTTCAGGAGAGTTTTCCGTGTTTTTGAGCGTACATTACAGAGGTCACGAGACCAGTTTAAAGACTCAACTGAATACCAAACAGGTGGAAGGGCTTTAGCTTTCGTTATACAGCTAAGAACATAAAAACTCTTGAATAAAAACTCTTGAAAGGGATGTAATAAGCCCAAAACCATGTATCAAGGCCATTTCACCATAAACATAGTCACTAGATGATTATGTACATACATCAGGATGGGCGAATGAACGCCATTTTCTAATTTCTATGCCCACACATGCCCTGTCCCTCATCATGCCCTGTCCGTCAGCAGAAGTAGTTATGTCCCTGCAGTTGGCTTTACATATGAAAGCAGCTCCCTGTGTCCTGTGTCCACCCCCCCCCCCCCCCCCGGGCACATTGTAGGCAGGTTAATTCATGTGGGGTGAATTTGTCACCTTACAGACCATTACATTCACTTACACAGCGTGATGAACGGCCTATATGTGGCACTGGCATTTTTAACCTTTCAGTGTAAAAGAAATAAAATACTACATTTGCACTAACATTATGTTTCTTGTGCTTAGAGCATCATTTTACCCAGCATGTAACTAACATGCCCATTTATTTTACACATTTTAAATTATTGTACCCATTTATAACAAATGCAGGAAATGAAAGTAGTGGAACCTTCTTTATGCCTCTTTATAAACATAAATTAACATTTAGACAAACAGAATTACTTTGAAAGGTGTTACTAGAAATATAGAAAGTGTCAGCTTTTGACTCATGAAGGTTCCTCTAAGTGTGGTTCATCCCCCGAAAAGCAGTCAGGAGGCAGGACCACGCATATAAACAAACTGAAGAAGGGTACAAATCTGTCAGGCTTTTATATAAGGGTCACAATAGTCTTTGGAAGGCTGGTGCCTACGCAAGCAGAAGTTTGGATGAAAAAACATTTGTCATTGACAAACTCTCCCTGTTTTCCTTCCTGAGTTTCTGGCTTTCCTGCCGTGGCACTTGTATCCTCAGCGGGAATATTCTGCGGCTGCACTTCCATTCTCTCGGCTTATGGCAACACCCAAAGTGCAGGCAGCTCGTACAAGCAGCTCTCTGCAAGCAGGATGGGACGCTGGATAATACATGGAAAGGGAATTGGAGAAGCTCCAGCACCCAGGTCCTCGGAGGGCCTCAGGAGGTCGGAATGGTTTGCTGGGTATGAGGGGATCGCAGGGTTCTACAGCCCTAAAAGCCCCGATAATGTGAATGGAAACAGTAAAGAGTACATTGAATAAATAAAATATATTCTTCTTCTAAATGTATGTAACTTATAAATAACTTGATAACCAGTAGGCTTCAGAGTGTAGATAACGCCCCATCCCCTGACAACGTTTCTAACCGTACTCCCTAAAATAAACGCGTCGCTGCTGGATCGCTTAAATGTCAGGAGATAAGTCTGTGCGTTCCACACACTTCTAGTTTTCAGATCGCACAGGCGGCCCTGCTGCTGCTGCCTGTTCTCTTTCCGTATTTCCGACTAGTATCGCTATCCGTCACTTTTGCAATAATAAGGCATTTTGACAGCCAACAATTAAGATGTGCCCGGGTAGAATTACCAACCCCCGTCCCGAAGGCACGCTGCGGTTTATAGCGTCATTACAACGGGTCCCTGCCGCAAAACTGAAAAATCTTTTTTACTGTAGTCTTGTGGCTTATGTAAAAAAATAAAAAGCCTACAAAATCAATACAACGGTAAGTGAGTAATGGGATATTAGTCCTGATACACAGCGGTTGAAGGATGCAGGCACTCGGCTAGAAGATGAACTCGGCGATGCAGTGAATGGTTACGATTTTGCCTTTTGGCAGCGCATCAAACTCATTGCAGGTTACAGACAAAGAGGTAACAGATAATCTATATAAATAAATGTAGCACAGACAGCAGGTATTGTATTTATCTGAAAGCGTAATAATACTAACGGTATCCAGGCTGCAGCCGAGGTCGGTGGCTGAAGGCAGCCTGGCAGCCATACTGTCATAAGGGCTGATAACCTGCAAGCTCTACAGATTTGGATACAGGGATTATGAAAAGATAAGTAAACCTCAACCACGCCAAATTCCAGTGGATGGTGGAGTTTTAGTCCCCGAATTTACTGCCCAGAGAGTCGCAACTCTGATAGGGGCTACTGAATGTTTTTGCCATTTACTTGAACTGTGGTAAAGAGGTAGTCATTTATAAACTGTGATCAGCCGTCTCACAGATGAGGAAAAAGGTACTAGAAAGCGTCCTAAATGTGTTTCCTGCCCTTTTTGGTGAGATTGCTTCTGGATGTTTCCAGGTCGCACAGGCGAACACAATGTCATAGATGAGTTGCCACCGATGATCTCTGAAACTGTCCATCAATTGTGGTGGTTGCCACGGTGACAGAACACAAGTGGCATGCGACAAGCTTATACATGAGGGGGCAATGCATTGTACCGGGGTGAATGGAGTCCAGAAGGGTGACAATGGTAAACTGTAATAAGAGAAGGGCTTCATTGTGCCGCTGAGTGTCATTTACCTTTGATTTCAAAAGCAGGAGCAAATTGGAGCCTCGTTTATTATCTGATTCACTGGGTGCAGTGGTTATTAAAAACACATTCACTCTCTCCGGTTCCAATGAAAAGACCTGATGACAATGAGATTAAACAAGTAGCCTAAACATTTCCCACAATGCCCTCTGTTAAGGATTGCAAGTGATGACTTTTATATTGTAAATTGCAGCGATGTGGTATCTGTCTGCTGCTCCTAACCTAACTGTCTGTTCTGCTGGGATCACATCCCTCAGAACTGAGTAGCCCCTTTCTGATTGGTTACTCTGTTACGCATTTATATGTTAATACATATGGTATGGTATATACCATAGGGTACAAGAAAAAAAGAGACCTTTCAGATGAGCTCCCAGAGTTCCCAGGGCCATAAGACGTGAAAGCTAACATATCTTATTAGGAAATGCTTGAAACACTTTCAGGTTTTAAGATTTGCAGAAGGATAATAAACACTTTCAGTAGGTAAGTAGGAGATTATACCGGAACGCGGCGTCACGTGGAAGCGGCTGCTCAGAGAAGCAGCTAATGTGCAACTCGGCAGGACACCTCAGCGAGAATTGCTGTCACGTCTTGCTGATTTGGACTCTGTATTACAATCTCCATCATCATTTGTCTTGTAGATTTTTCTCTTTAATGTCAGTGGTTTGCATATAAATCTTTTTTTCCTCGCGCGCAACGATAATTCCCTTGGAAAAAAGGTTTGAACGAGAACTAGTTAATGACCATTGTCACTCAACCGCTTACATATATCATCTGTGTAATGAATCTATATCATATTGCACCACAGAAAGATACAAGTTGCGTTTGACCACATCGCTTTCCCTACGTTTCTAAAGTCAGAAAGGAAAGAGGAATGTGTATGGCTATCGCGGCACATAATTATCTCATCTACAGAAGACTTTATGACTGTACGCTCATTAGTCTACCACACCCCAACATCTGTAGGCCCCATATTCACCATGGCAACAGATCTCCTTTTATACCCCCAACCCCTTTCCACTTGACACTGTCTGCAGGGCTGTAATGAGTGAAATATGGAGGGGGCCCAGCTGATGCTTTCTAACCTTGTCAAGGAGTGGGGGGAAGGATACTGGCAGACGTAAGGTGCTAAGATGAATGAACCCTGCCAGCCTCCTGTTCCCGGAGCCTAATGAGAATTTCAAATTAAATAATGCAAGTATATTCATCAAACGCAGCCAGCTTGTGACACCCACCACAAGGCTTTCTCCAAGATGTCCACACGCTTCTTTTTCTTTAACCACATCACTTTGTAAAAACTAAGCCTAGATAAAGATCCCGAGTCGTTTTACGTAACATGTATTATTTGCTTGTAAAGCTGTATTTTATCAAAAAACAGTTAAATTCAGCAGATTAAGTTGAATGAGAATTTTAAACTGAAAGGCGTTTCTGCCATGAGATGAGACTCAACACAGCCGCTTGCCATGAAATGGTTTTGCGTTTAACAAAAAATGTTTATCTCTTGAGTTCTGGAGAGAACCTTTATTAGGATATCATATGAAACAAATTACTATGAAGTGAGGCTCAAGAGAATGGGTGTCTTCACAAGATTTTCTCTTCTATTCTTCCATCCTAATAACCAACCAGGCAAATAAGTGTGGAAACCTGGAAAGAAGCTCTAAATGGGGAACCAAAACCCTGGCTGGTGCTTTCAATACCCCGCAGGGAACTTTTTGAGCAATGCCATGCAGAAAAATAAGGGGATTTCAGTGACGAGGATTGTAGGATTGTGTAAAGTGAGGAACAGTTTGCTTGGAGCACCTTGTCCTGCCCTAGGACTTACATTGCTGCATCTTGGTGAATGCCTACATGTGTTGCTATAGACTTTGCATCTGTAGTAATGTCACTGCTATATTTTACAGTTAGTCTCTCTCCTGTAAAAACAAATAGATTCTGCCCTTTAGTTGGTATTTTATCTCGGCTTCCTTTTTTTACTTTATGGGGCCCAAAGACTCTGAAAGAACAAAAGACTTACTTCACTTCACATCTGTTTACTAAACTAGCCACTAAACTAATTTTAGCGCTTCAAATAAATGTCTAAAGGGTTAAACCCCGATTATAAATAATGAGAGAATTTCAGTTGTTACCAGTAGATCAAACATCTTCTATGAAATGGAATCTCTCACCAATAAGTTTCTATTTGAAACGAGACAAATTCTCCTAGCTGTGAAACAAGACAAATTCTCCTGCGTCGCTCCCGTCCAGCAACTTGATGTGAAGATTTAAGGAAAGAAAAAAGCTTCAATTAATATGAAATCAAATAAGAAACAATCGTTCTTGCCTTAGGGCAGCTCTCCTGAAATCAAATTATTTCTTCTTCGAGACAAAAAAAAATCCTACAAAGCTTTAGGGAATGTAATAAAGGCTTTATTCCCACCGGGACGAAAGGCATCAGCAGGCGAAGGGCTCGTAGCACCGTAACAAAGGGAAACGCTGAGAATATTAAGAGGAACGGACCCTGTGCCTCTGAAAGAGCACTGGATGCAAACTACAGCCTTCATTTTTTTATATGGATTTATTACTAAAAGTCTTGATGACTTTAAAAAAAAACACAAGAAAAGCAAGAAAGATAAATAGAGATGTCAAAGAAAATGTAACAGGGTTCTGGACCACAAAATTACTTGTTAATGGTTACGTTCTGTTAACACGGACTGAGAACTGTGATGTACAATGATTGCTTTTACTTCGAAAGTTGTTCTTGGAGCTGAAGTTCCTTTTCTTAGCTTTAGCCATCCAGACGGCGAAGATTGTCAAGCTTATGTCCCTTTTTGTGCTACTCAAATTAGGATTTTAGGTTGTTAAGGGTCCAAGCTCCTATATGATGCATTCAACAGCGGACATATCATAGAACTACTAACCCTTAATGCTGACATTCAGTTATGTCCTAGATATAAAACGGAGAGAAAAACCAATGCTCTCTCTTAAGCCTTAATTATAATGCACAGGACCCCAGCCAAATAACTAGGCCATCACCCATATGAGACCACTATATGGCCGTGACAGCTGTCACCAGCCATCTACAATCTGATGATTATATATGGAATGGGATCTGAAGGAGCGTGCTATATCCGACGAAGCATTTCAACGAAGGAAGCCTTTTGTTCTTTAGAATTTCATACACATGGCACAAGCCTTAGGCTACCTTTGCAAAGAAAAATTGCTATCATGATTTGTTCTTCATGATTCCCCGCACTGTATTATTTTAATATGAATCACAAATAATTGCTTCTCCCGTAGTAGTGACTTGCTAATGGCAGCAACCAAATGATTCTAGACCATGAAGTGTCAGGAAGTAAAGGTATTCTGAACGAAGGCACCTTTATCCAAGGAAAGGATAATATGGCTGACCCTGAGGACCTACCTATTTACCCTGCGATTGGGGGAAATCCCTAAAATGCTGGAATCTGTCACCTTATGAAGACAGCTCTGACCCTGGATTCCTCTCCATCACGGATGTCGGTTAGAATGACAGAAAATTATCTTTAAGTAACAGTGAAACTATTTGGAGACTTGGATGAAATGGGACACTGTATCTTTTTTCCCTTAACTCAAACGCAGATAGCTTGTGCAGTTTTAAGGACGCATCGATGAACCAAAGCGTAAATATGATGAAATATAGAGACAATTAAAAAAGCATTGACTTTAACCCTGTGGCTATCCGTAATGGAGTTATAATGAGCTCCCCGTCCCAGGGGTGCCATTATTTCTGCCATGCTGTGAGTATGTGCAGTCTGTTAACGAAATATATGACTTTTACAATACATGGGGGTTGTTGCCATTCATTTACATCAACACACAAGAATAGGAAAGGAGACTACTACAGGAACGAGACAAAAGACCCATTTGAAATAGTTTGCAGAGATTCGTAGGAACAGGAAAACTGATTGTGGCTTCATGGATAATACATCCAATAGGGCTGTAACCACTAAGTCTTATTGCTACGTCCTTTGGAAAGTTATGAAGACATCCCTTGGCTTTTTATTGAAGCAGGAACAACCTACGGACGGCCCTCAAACTGGCTGAAAGCTTTCAGTACTAATCTAGACTGTGATCTAGTTCTGTGGTCTCCTGCAAGTCTCTTGGACAACCAAAGCCCAGCATAGAACCATAAAAGTTCTACTGCAGCTGAGGACATATCAGATACCTAACTTTTCTTGTTCTACATCAAGCTCTTCTTGGTCTTATGTTAAATAACATATCATTTTAATGGCCTCTAGAAAAGGCCTAGGTTGCTTCCGTCTTTGGCTGATGTGTGCAGTTCCATGTACTAACCACCGCGTCATGTTTTCTGAGCCTAGCTCCCCTTCTTCCTGCTTCCCACTAACAAACCGCACATTAGCCTCATCGTTGGGAGGAGGTTCCTTTGGGGAGGGGGCATCGGTTGGCAAACAAGGCCTTATTGGAGTGGAGTACACTCAGTGCAGACAGCTTCTGATGGAAATGTAACAAGCTGAGCAGCTCCTTAGACAGGGCTCATTGAGCAGAGGCTTTCATCTAATTGGCTGCTGGGAAGAGAGCCGTACTCTGCAAATGAATGGAGGACATCATTCTAAAATATAACTAGCAGACTCATTATTCTTCAGCGCGAGTGGCCAGATAAGCAGGAACCAACAAATACACATTTAGACAAAAACCAGCTTGCGAATATATGTGTATATACACAGCAGACAAACAGGTATAAAGCATACATAAGCACACATACATATATGTACACACGCCAGGAAACTTTCATAGTTTGCCCATTCGTGTCAGGATTTTCACCATAGTCTTGGGTGAATGGGCAGATTCTTAGTGCTTACTCATTCATATTCTACAGCAACTTAATGATAGCTGAACACTGCAATTGGTGCTTTTCTCGCAGCTATATCACAGCTGAAATCCCTGCCTGAATACAGGAGACTTCATTCTGAATCTCCCGACAAGTCATGATTTTCATAAAGACCGTTATTAGAACCATTTGGTTGCCAACTTTTGATGCTCACTACAATAGAGTATTTGTGATGTGCTTTTAGTGGGTTAATGATTCTATGTGTTTAAGAAAGGTTAGTCAGTGATTATGGAATCATTAACCACCATATAGAGTGAATACCAAAGCAAATGTGTTCAGGAATAGAAAAGACCATTTTCCTGAATGTTTTACACAAACAGAGGAGCGGCATAAAGAAAACAGAACTGTCTTATGCAAAACTGAAGAGGCAGCAAGCACTGCACACGCATTAATGTGTATAGAAACAGCAGGAAATGGGTTTATAAATTGAATTGTGCAGAAAAAATACATTCTCCTTCTTCTAAATGCCCTAATCAGTTACATAAATAGCCACCAAAAGCCCTTCCCATAACACTACTTCTCACCGCACACCCCAAACAGAAAGAGCCCATTTCTTTGTCCTATTTAGATGCTGGGGAGTATAAATTAAGGTCAACAGGGGGTTGTATCGAGGCTGCGTACATTGCTGTAAATTCCCAGGTGCGTGGATGAGGTTTTCCATTTGGTAAACTGCCTAGAGCCCGACTGCCATGCGGTCATCGTGGGAATTGCAGGCCCCATTCCGCTGGAGGTCCAGAGCTTGTCTCTTTGCCTTGTTTGTTAACACAGAATGCTCTGTATCAGTAACACAGGCCCATGTCAAACGTCAACCTCCCGCACAGATCTGTCACGCTTGGCTCCAGCCCCCATCCCGCCAAGATCACTATTAATCATTGAATTCTGCGCCCATTTGTGTACCCTGGAAAGTCAATGGGCAGAGAGAGATTAAATGCCCCGCTGTCACCTTGTGCACTGAAGACAGAATCAGTGAAACAAAATCACATTTATTTAGGACAGTCTGTAAGAACAATCACAAAGCCATATCGGACATATTCCTGTACCAATTACTTAATATTCATGTTGTGGCTTCTAGTACATTTGGCTATCACCTCCTCTTCCCCGCGCTCTGCTCATAATAATGTCTCTGAACTTCATAATTACATCCTCTGCTGTATCTGAAAGCCACAGTTTGACAAAGAAAAACATACCTGGGGAATTGGCAGTGTCTTTTAGAGGCGTTGGGATACAAGAGCCATCTTTTACACAACCTTTGTGAAAGTGTTAATGTATTTTGAATCTTTCCCCAGTATCTTCAGAGTGCCAGTAGCAGAATAACACTGGTTTACCATCTGCCACAGCAGCAGCGATCGTATAGATCTGCATGATTATCCCTCCGCATTAACTTATTCCTCCTCTCTTGTTAAGTTGCTGATTGTAGTTGATTGCTTCGGACAGCCTTTTTTAAGAGAAGTGGGGAAAGGAGGTAATTTCAGAAGTTCTTTCAGGCCACTAAAAGATTATCATTGGTTTGGTGTCCATGAGGCTTCCATGATATTTACTGAACTTGACACCAGGTCAATAATCAGAGATTACAGGGGTAAAATCTAAGGACCCCGCAACTGACATCCTGAGCAGTAGCAGCATATTTTTGCACCGATATTGGTTTCATCATCTGTATTCTGCTAATGTTCCTTTTAATGTTTCAGTCGATTAGACCCAGTGAGCCACGGAGCATAATGTCATCTTCTTGTTACCAGGGTTATTTGGCTCCTCTAGCCCCGCTCTGTCTTGCACACCCGTAGAGTCTGATTTTATTGCTTGTTTTATTAGATGTTTGGTGTTTCTCGTTGTACAGCTGTGTGGATTTCAGGACCCACACATACACCTGCCTCCTTGCTCAGAAAAGGGATTTGGTTCCCGAGTTTAATCAAAACCTAGACATCGCCTGGCAGCTTCTGGTGACATGCAGCGAATATACTTGGGGGTTATCCTCTCACGGGTAATCACTGGACTGCTTTTAAGGTCAAAGGAGCATTCCATTTGCTATTTGCTCCTCTAATTCTCTAGTCGGTGAGTTTGGATACAAGGCAAGAGAAGAGCTATATTACTGAAAGCTTTAGGAAGATTTGGAATTCTGTAGACTCTTCAGACACAAAAACCCCAGAGCTGGGTGTTGAGTCACAAATGCTAAATTATATCTTGCAGCACAAGTCCAGCTTAGAAAAAGACCCATTATAAACATACAAACCTGCCGCTCCCCACATCCACCCACCAGTTTCTCATTTTCCAGGCTATAAAAAGCCCTCATTAAATGTGACTCGTGCTTTTATTGAATTGTTCTCTGTTTCCCTTTCTCTGCCTTTTTATCTCCACGTGACAGGTTATCTTTCATAAACGTAGCCCTGCGCCGCACATCTCATCCCACCCCGCGGATCCCCAACAATCTTTGAACAAATATGTGTTTTCTCTCGCGAGTAACAAGAAAAAGGCCTAAATTAGGAATTCAGACAAGGCAAACAAAGCGAGGCATCGTGTTTGTAGTGTATTGTTGGTTTATTTTAGACAGACAAACCCCCGACCCCTCAGCATGTTTGTAGCATTTATTGGTATGAATTACATTTATCTCTCCAGATACATTATCCAAAGTGTACAGAACTCAGTATTCTATGGAAATATTATTTATTGAATGTGATTCGCGCTTGTGTTTTGCTTGTGGAGCTGGAAGTGTTAAGCAGCATTGTACAGTTGCACACATTTTAAAGGATTAGCTTTAAGATTGAGGCTTTTGACCTTCAAATGCCCTTTCCTGTTAAAACATTGGGGTGGGGTAGCATTGGGCATCGTGGGAACCTGGAGGTTGCCCACAGCTCTGCCAAGGACGTTTAATCTCCTGCTTATCATGGGATGCCTTACCTTGTTTTCCATCTGGCAAATGCAAGACAGAATGAGACAGTTGTGTCTGGACTGTGCTTTTATCAGCTCCTTGCAGTCGCCCGCTTGTCTCTTTCTTCTGAGCCTCAGTGTTATGGCCTTGCAGTGACAGGCTAGTTTAGCTGTCACGCTGATAAAATGCAGGAAAGCACTCTGTCTCCCCAAACGATTGCCCAGTTTAATGATAACCACAGGAGGGGATTAGGGGCACTGACCTTAAAGTGCAATCCCCCTGTTTCCCAAAAAACAATCAGAAACCGAAAAATAAATTATCTTCAGCTCCACAGCTTTAAGCCTAAACTGGACTACAACTCCTACCACACTTAGCATGCATTTCTTTACCCGTTTTATTTTATGTATAACATCACCCCTACCCTCCATTTAAATGTTTGAGACCTAAAGGCACATTTTAAGTAGTATATGCATAGTACGCACGGGACCTCCTCATCCTCCCGTGCTGAACTCAATTCTAAAACTATAGACATCTAGCGATGGGAAGTCCCAGTCAAAGGGCAGCGCATTTTCCATGCCCCCATGAAATATGGGGGGGAAAAAACAAAAACAGAGCTCTCCAGCCCAGATGGATTAGAAGGTTTAATTGATCACATGTGCTGCCTTTGCTAAAACCTTTCGATAACCCCCTATTCTTCGCTAGTCGTGGGAGAGGATTCCGTTCCGACCTTTGCTTCCCAACTAGCTGGTTCCTGTGAACAAACAAACTGATCCCAGATTAAATGCTTGATCCAGGCGGATTGGAGAAAGACCCTGGAAGTGGCATTCTCAACAAACTGAACAATTTGTATTTCGCTCTCTTCACAATATACCAACTAATAAGCAACAGGGTAATAAACTTTTGCTCTAATTTTTTTTATTGCATTTAATTACTAACGTGAATAATTTTAACACCAGCTAGTAAAAGGTTTCATACCAATAATAAGCAGTGTTTCACAGCATAGATTTATAGCCCAAACCCCAGAATTAACACCAACTAAGAGTGTGCACTAAATAGAGGAAAAAGACAAAAAAATAATTAGATTTTGCCTGAGCTTTGCATTTTTCAAAGCAATTTATGGCTATTTAATATTTCTCTCTAAAATGTCAGCTTACGTATGTTATTGCACCAACGTCTTCAGGAGCAATTACATGCAAACCACGTCTTTAACGGTTTACAGGGGCATGACTGTCTAAGTGACACGCAGACCGACATACCCAACTAGACCGTGCCGTTAATAATCCGGTACAAACAAACTTGTAGCAAACACACAGCTCTTTGTGTGATCTTTAAGACATAAGGCTGGGACGTGACAGTAAATTGACATCACTGAAGCCTCCTGACTTCTCTGAGCGATACACGGACCTTTTATATTCCTCGTAACTGTATCAAGTCACAACCTGCACAGAATGCAAAAGTGTTGATCAGTTACTAATAAGTGGCAGCGTTATCATCATGTGTGGATGAGTTTAGAAGAAAACTGATCCCAGCCTGATCCCGTCCAGTCCGTCATCGCAATGTGATTAAAACTCCAAGGAACCCACAATCACAGCCATGGAACGAAACAATCCATTTTTATTATTGTAGTGTTACACATCAGTCAAGTTCCTTAATCAAACATATTTGTTTGATCATTCAGCGAGCTACGTTCTGTATCAGACCTTTATATAATGATATCTTAACCATTTTAAAGATCAATGTGACAGGCATGGGATTGTCGTTAGGCCGCCATCGAATGAGTCTCGGACAATGAGCCTCGGACAATGAGCCTCGGACAATGAGTTTTCAGACAAGAATGGATATGTTGAGATTATGCTTTTGTTAAATTTTAACTGGAACAATCTATTATTTTGTTTATAAGACAAATCTAAAGCCGTTATCTGTCACTCTTTTTTGTCCATTGTCCTTAGGTAAATATCGAAACAATAGAAGAGCTACAATAATGTGCAAAGTTTTATGCAGGTGGGCCATAACATTACTTTCGTGGCTCCTTGTACTTCTTTATGTTGTAGATAGTTCTTGATCACTGTGGCTTTATGTTTGGGGTCGTTATATATTTGAGGCCAATCAGATGGATAAGCATCTAGCATCTGCCTGTTCTTCTCAGCATTAAGGACCAGCATTGGTGAACTTTTGCACAGTACTGTATATCCTCTCTTTGTCTGTCCTTCACCCTTATGTCATCAGAATCCTATTGTGTCTCCGGGGTTTGAGACAATCTCATCTCTCACAGCCTCTATTCATCTGCCGGCCTGCAAAAATTTAGTTTGGGGTTTCTTCCACTTGACCGCGTAGGTCAATCTTCCGGATAAAAAGGGACGGCAGACAATGGCCTACATTTATAATGCATTACAAGTAATTCTACGCTTGTTCCAATCACTGAGCTTAACCAGGATGTCGAAACATCCCCCATGTCCAACGTCTCTGTGATCTGCACACAGCGGGGGCTGCTCATCCTGTCAGTAATGATAATATCTGTTTCATATGCTCCAATATTACAATAGGGGAGAAGGATAATCAATAAGGTGGCGGAGACACTGTATAAAACCACCACTTTTAAAATCATACTAATTCCCAAGTATATTACTGCCATTATATAACATTATTATATTATAGCGTCAAATATCCTCTAGTGAGAAAAAGGATTTTAAAGAAAGTTGGCAATGTGTGAGTTATAATGCATGATTTATTTCTCGTGAAATCACTATATATATATATATAATATATATATATATATATATATATATATATATACTGCGTTCCAGTGGTTAGCCATAACAAAGTGTGCACCCTGAGCATTTGCGTTTTACTACAAAAGTGGCAGATAAAGGCTGTACCCGTCTTCCACTGCCGTTTGTGGCCTTTATTTACTCTTTGTGGCATGGACTTTCTTTCTTCATGGTGGCCTCCCTCTTGGGTACCGTAATAGACTTTCCTGTTCGGTGCCTAAATGTGCTGCAAGCATCACATGGAATAAATGTCTGAGTTGGGCACCGCACCTCCGATCAGTGTTTGCCAATACTTCTTACTACGAAGCATACACGTGTGTCCTCAAAGTGTTCCTCTCTTTCTCTGGCCGAAGTCACCTTCCAAAATAACCACTAATCACAACTCTATGGGGATCTGTCTGCAGCGACGTGTTTTTCTTCTGCAAAAAATGCAATTTTTCTTCTGCCATTACTTTGCAAAGAGACCAGATTTATTTTTCTGGCCGACACCACAGAATGAAACATGGTGATGTTATCTTAAGAAAGCAATAAATTACTCATTCTCGTTAGAGATAAAATGGCATGTGAACCCTTTGTATAATCAACAAGATAGCTTACATCACTGTCTCTCTGATGCTGTTTGTCTAATGATAGAGACCCGGGACAATTAAGCAGAGGGGGGCAGAATGGCTGCCCAGCTGTTTAGGAATTGCCCATTCATGTCGCCTGTTTTGTTTAATTTCTTTTTTTATTTCTTAGAGAATTAAAGAGAAATCACCTTTACTATCCTTTTCATTTTAATCAATGAATGTATTATAAACTATAATGCTAGATATGAGCAGCCGTTTCAACAGAAGGGATGCAGGCTTTTAATGACCACAAGGCAGCATAATAGAGACCCTTTACAGACATGCAGAGAGGAGAACAAATGTTACATTTCATTAAGATCACTGCAATTGTAAAGTTAAATATATGATGTTCTGGGTTGTCTATAGCGTGATACATAGATAATATAGGTTCTTGAGTGTCTTACCGCAGAACTTGCTGGTTTAGGGTGCTTGTTCAGGTTTCCTTGTCAGTAACACTCTGCGCAGACCTACAAGAAAATAGAGAAACCGTTGAAGCTCTTTGCCTGTCTCACTTTTAAAAGACGGAAATGAAAATGCCCAATATGCAGTGAATGAGTTTTGTGAATTGGGCTACAGACCTCACGGACGATTCTAATCTCACAAGAGGTTATTTGTGAATGAATGCCCCATATTATAAACTCTGATGACTTCCTGAATGATCAGACAACCACAAACAACTTTGTTAATTTAGTTCATCTAGTCCTGGCAGAAGCTTGGTCATTCACGATTTACCCCCGAAAGAAGTTGTGGAGAACCCAAAGATACAGTCCGGATCCACCGTGTTCTGTCAGCGCAGTCATAGTTCAAAATCAACTTACGGTCCCCTAGCTGTAAACAGACATCTTGGCTACTTGAATTAATTTATTTATCGATCTGCAGACGGCCATAAACATTAAGACGCGGAACAGTTCATATATTTCTACTCACTATTCCTCTATAATACATCACCAGCCGATAAGCGCTCTGCTGGCACTGATACAACCTGGTATGGAGCCAAAACATCGCCTCCAAGATGGGCCCACTGAACAGAGGCCTGCCACAAATACTGACAAATGATTAGGAGACCACAGAGTCACCCACTGCTATTAGCAGCTTACTTAGCCTGAGATATGACGACCATCTGCCCCCTCCCCTGGCTCTTTCTTGCTTCCCGCTTTGATTTCACAGTGTTATTGAGCTTGCCCTATAAAAGGTACAGCAATGGCCTACTTTCTTCACCCGCCGAGGTGCTAAACCAGGACGCCTGGTCCGATCACCCGTTTTACATTGCTATTTATCTGAAACTTTGGTTTGATCAGGGATGGCTCACGATTATTAGATGCCGTGAGAATAGAGTCAGAAATGTTCTTATTTATATTTTAGATTAACCGGCATTAACTGACATCTTCTCGCAGTAAGTAGCAAGAGGTGAAAGGTTTAACTTCAGTCCTTGTGGCGATAATAAATGGAAACCGTATGGAAACTCAGTTACTGCATGTATTCATTTCTGGAATATTCTTTCTGGCTACGAACAACCGAGCACTGAAGTGATGGTATTTTTGGGAACACTCCTGATTCTTACTTGGAATCCTACACTTTGGAAAAATACAGACTTATCGAATAACAAAACATCTTTAAATATAACCGATTTTCACTGTCACGTTAAAAGGGGTCGGATCATCTACAAGCAAACTATTCTCGAGTTCTCGTAACGTCCGCAGGGCTATTTGTGATAATCACTAGAACGGAATTGCTTATTCGAGATTAACAACTGCAAATCTCCCAATTACAGATGGCCTCGCTAAGTGTCGGCGCCAGCCGGTGCAAGACAATTTGAGTTTCACAAAAGATCTCGCGTTTCAAATATTTTCTTTTGATGCTGTGATAAGTAACTTAGACAATGCGCGTGGCGTAAAAATACATGCTGTTTATGAAAAATACACAGTCGGCCACACGCATTATCACAAATGTAAAGAAATACGCTGTAGCTAATTTTCAAAACATATCGTAGAGGAGAAGTGGAACATAAAATCTCTGAATCGGCAAGACGTAAAGAAGATTAATGAAAAGTAGTGAAGCTGTAAGAAATTATGACCCTCTTGCAGCACCCTTCATTTTTTACAAAGCGTAAGCTTAGATGCCAAAAACGACTGCCGCTCCCCCGATTCCAGACGATTCCTTTCTACAACAGTGCAAGTATAAAACTCCAAATGGATATCATCCTGCGCCGGACGCATCTTTCAGCTTTTATTCCAATGCTAGAATGACAAGATGTTTCAAAGGGGCAACAATTCCTGTCATTAGTAATAATCACCATAATTGGCAGAAATTTGAGGCCCAAAAGTGGGAAATGGCCACAGATATTCCGATGGTTTGCAGAAGATGGATGTGCTTAAAACAGCGTCCGTTTACGTCTTTCTAATTTTCCATTTTCATCTGGCTATTTTTTAATCTTCCTTATTGAAATTGCAGATTTCTGCCGGACCTCCGTGACACCGCTCTCTTTATATAACAGAAACCTTCAGAATTTATATTCTGCCTTTCGCAACATCAGGCTTCAAGACTCACACAATACAATCTAGCGCAGATAGCCGTCTGTATTTACAGCAGCATTAAAGCATAACTCCCAACACTCTGTCATTTAATGCCATATTAGTATGAAAACGATTTGCTTGTGTGTCATTCACAGCTAATAAACCGTATCATTTAAACCCAGAAAGTTCCTGGGTTCCATCTTGTGGTTGCAATGAACCAGGATTGACAATTTTCACTTGGAAATTAACCAGCTAAAACAGACAGATTTAGTCAAGTCTCGATACAGAATGAAAAACAGGTATTGGTTTTACACGCACACGCCGTGAATGCACCCGCAGCCTCAGCTTTTCACCGAACAAAAATATATCTATATTTTTTTCTTTATTTTCTTAGTGACTTTTCTGTGAGCGCCACATACTCTGAAGCCATTAGTGATATTTAAGCATACAAACATTGCTTTTACTGCAGTACTGTCCCTTTAACAGAACCTGTATTCCAGTAGTTATTTTGTAAGCCAGCTCCGGTATTGTCTGTGTTCAGTTAAACAATACAATGTACAGATTTCCTTTACAAATTAATGAAATATTGTTCTACGTTTCCTGTCACAGAGCTTGCAGATTCCTGTGTAACTTCCCCAGGCTTTTCCTTAACCCCCTATGACAATCAGCCGACTCTCACGGGAGCAATAATTTGGTTAATATTCAGAGCCTCCAACAGAATTCAATGGAACCTCGATTTTCACTGCTTTTAATAACAATGCAAAAGATCACCGTTTAGGTAATGCGGCCCTTAGTATTGTAAATCTATTGGACACTGGAGAAGTGATTCTGACAATCACAAATATTCATTGGCCCGATTTTTTTTTTAAAGAAAATCAAAATCATATCAGCAACTGGAGAATGTAGAGTTTCAGGGAATACCCAGGAATACTCGATTGTTGAAGACACTAGAAGGACGCCCTATGGGTGGTATTTGGGGATTACTGAATGTATCACAAAAAAAGGAGCCCAGAAAGGCAGAACAGCAAGAGTTATGAATACTCTAGGTAGATTTTATGTACAGAATGTCGGCCAAGCATGTAGGACTTCAGCTGCTCCAAGTGTGCCAAAGCTCAGGGACTGGGAGCGGCATGTAGGATCCTGGACCTACAGCTATAATATTTCCATTGTTATACAAAGGCCTGGAGTTTTAATGAAAAAAGGAAACTCATTACTGACCGGAACTGTTCCTCCATTCCTTACTGCCTGCCACCTCTGCAAAGTTCAAGAGCCCAAATGAATTCTCCAGCACGGCCAGCTCCCCCTCGCACTTATTGTGTTTCTGTCAGAATGCTGTTCAATTCTTTTATACCTTATTGTTTTTTACAGTCGATTTTTGGCATGGTACTGACATCTCATTCCAAAGCTTCAAAGTATTTTTTTTAAAGTGTCTTATTATTTTCTTCTGCTGGTAGCACAAAATAAACAAGATATTTATTAACGCTTTTCCATCCAGAAAGATGTAGAACTCTTGAATCATGTGAGGATGCTTCACTTGTTTTATGTGTGACCTTGTTCAGCGCGTCAAAAAAACCGAATGGTAAAATCGTCTCTTTACACATCAAAAAGGGTCAACGTGTTGGAGATCTTTCTGCTTTCTTCTTATAATGAAGACAGATATTTATGGAAGCTGGAACTCCTCCGAGACATTCTGTAAATAAGTGAGATTTGCCAGACCTCAGGATCATTATATAGACCGTTTACATTGACCAGATAGAAACGAACGTGGGATTTGCTTGACTTAAAGAAATGCACGTTTCTACAAAAATCCATTCTGTGGCACAACTTGACAAATCGAAGCTCAGAGTCCACTTTCAGGCTTGCGTATGTAAAGAGGAATCAGAGCTCAACAAAATCTGTCTCATCGCAGGTTTTCTGCTATAACCAGATAGACAGAGATGCCTGATAATGAATGGAGATATGTGGAAATCTGAGTTGTGTTACTCTACTGGATCGCTAGGAGTTAATGAGATAGGACCAGATTGAAAATATTTGATAACCTACCTAGATAGATGGTTTCCGATGGAGATAACATTCCAATTCTTCATTTTCTACCATTCTGTGATAATCTAATGTCCTTGTGAAAAGGACCAGCACAGGTGGGGTTACACGTATTAATGGGTCAGGGGAATGGAAGATCACACTGGAACCATTAACATCCATATCCCACTAATGGCCTATAAAGAATACCCATCAACCAGAGACCGTCAAACACATCATCGGTATGTGCGGCTCCAAGCATCACTGCATTTCCCTTGGCCCAGAGGCTAATGTAGCTCCCTCCCCACTCCAATTACATTATAATCCTATTTATTAGCGCTGGAGGGAAGAAGCTGACCATTTAATGTTTCCCTCATCTCTCCCCTGAAAATTCTAACACAATTCGCCCATAAGATGACTTCTATCTCAGACTTCTTACTTTGTGAGGCCCTGAGGGCAAAGCATTGAGCCCAGATAGCCATGGTGACAGACACTTCAATCGTCTGCGTGCTTCCAAATACGGACAAAATCCATACTTCCAGAAGATGCGAGGCTGTCAGTCTCCTTAGCAGCTTAGTGAAAGACTACAGTGAGTGAGTGTTAGTTTAGAAGTATGGTCCAGTCTTGTAAATATGGGTAAAGGTCACGTGTTCAGTTCTAAAACATGTGGAGTAAAAAATTCTACATATAGAAGGGTTTTCTGGTACCCTGAACCTTGACAACATCCAAAAGGCCAATGTTTAAAATAAATAATAATAGAAAATATGGAAGCGAATTTTTGTGAACCAGAGAATAATCTTGTTGAGTAACCGATGCAGGGAGTGATTCATCCGCATTACACAGAGGGAAGACGTGGAGACGAAACGGTCAAAAGTGATCTGTGGACTCAAGGCAGAGGGAACATTCAGGAATGGGTTGAAGATGGAATATGTGGAAGAGACACAGAAAGGAACGAGAGTGTATATTACTGAGATATAAGTACAGGGAAAAGTCAAATGTTACTGTAGCAGATAAATGGCCTTTCACAGAGCAGTGAGTGAGGGTCTCGTATCCTCTCCCGGACACTACATACATTTCCCCGCAAAGCTTATTATATAGCGTGTGCTATTTCTACACCCATATCTGAACCTGTGATTAAAATAAAAAAACACCCCAAGTCTTCTGGGAATCTCTGCAAATGCAGTGTAATTATTTTCGTATGCCAGTAGTCAATTCAATGATTGTATAACTTCCTCAAGAAATAAAATCAGGAGAACATAGCCCAGCTGGTATATATATAGAGATTTTGACTGAAGGAGCTTACAGTCTACAATGTTTGTGGAGGCAAAACCAAGGCATAGTTACAGATTCTGTTTCTGTGTTAAAGACAATTGTTATGCTTTTGTAAAAATGGAATTCCATTATTAGAGTCTCAAAGACACCCAAGGTTCCCATGAAAATGTGAAAGCCTTTGAAAGAGGAGGACAGCCATAAAATAGGACATATAGGGACCTTTCGGAAACGTACAGCTCATATCCTAATAAGAGAAGTCTGTGAGGTTTTGTGTGAATAAGAATTTGAGCACCATCCAACCTTGGAGACCCATACCCACCAGGTGACACATGCTACCCAAATCTTACATTTGGTGGAACCCCATTATAAAGCACAGCACAATGTTTTGGAGCTATACAAAGACAGTAATAAGGATAACCATATGACATTCCCAGCCGCTGGTCATTAAAACGGAGCCGGGTGGAATAGCCAAGCAGCCCCACTAAACATTACAGTGTGTCTCCTCGTAATTAAATGGAGCATTAGCAGAAGGTCAGGACCAGATGGAGATACTTTGCATCATCATAAATCACTGCTTGTTCCTTTCCTAATGCAAACTGCTGTTTTAACCCACTGACCCTACATTTCCAAACAAAGCTCGCTTAACTGCAACGTCTAACGAGGTTAGGCCTCGGTGATTAAATTTCATTTCTTGATAAAACCTGTCCCCTTTTCGCGTGTAGGGGGTTCATCGCCAGAGCACTGTAAGCATTAGATAAATCTCCAAAGAGGAGCCTGCCGACGTGAGCTGCATTCTGCTCCATCCAAGGGCGCAGAGGAATATTTTGCCTGCCATCGCAGAACATTCCGGCTCTCTGTCGCCCATTTGTAACCTTCAGAGCCGACTGCACGATGGGCTTTTAATTTACTGAAAGCTTACTTGATATTCACTGCCATCTTTTCTCGTTTTCTGCTCTGACCTGCGTTAGCGAGAGAGATTAATTGTAATAACTACTTTAAAACATTAGTGGGTAGCTGTGAAATTACCCACTGCCCCCACCGGTTGATCGGAGACTCTGCCAAGCGCAATGGGGGGGAAATTAAGCATGATATAATAACTTCCCTGATGAGAAGATGAGTGACCCCGTATGGCCTTTATAAAATCGCTAGGCTTTTCTGCCTTATACATGAAAGCAAAGGCTGGAAAAGATTATCGGGCGTTCTCTGCTTGGTCCTAAATGAGAGGACCTCTTGCAGTTGAGTCCAGAAGAAACTATGTCCACCTAACCCAAGCATTTCCTTTTTATTCTAGAGCTGTTCTGTCTGATCCTTATAACTCAAAATCAAAAGACAAAACTAGACTTGCAGTTTTATTGGTCAGTTGGCTAAATTGCTTCGTACGAATTGGTGTTCCAGCTTTGCTCTTGGCTGAAACGGATCAGTGCGTCAGACAGACTGAACCGGATTGTGGAGGTTCTTGAAACAGTCAGATTTGTGGCAAACCGAGTAATAAAATGTTGCCAATCTGTAATAAATGACACCTGTGTTTCTCTTATACAGATTCCCTACAATCAGTCAGGACCTATTTTTCAGATCTCTTGTAGACTGGTGTGCTTTTATGTATCTACTTTCAATCTAGATACAACCATTGTTTTAAAACATCCTCCATTAAAACAGCTTTTTTTCTTAACCCTTTTTTATGAATAGAGAGGTGGCACGATGCCTTTTAAGCAGACAGGGCTCACTGGACCTCCAGTGGATCAGACCGCTTGGTGGGACCTGAAGAAAAACCAAGAACTGTTTACTGTATGCAGATCACAAACAATAAGGAGACTCCCTCCTGCTCGGTTCTTATAAGCAGTCCTGCTAAAAAGACTTTTAATGATTCCCAGGGAGAGGAAAATCTAAAATCACAAGAAGAGATACAATCTGAGCAGGATAGGGGAAGTACACAGGGACCTACCTGTGTTCACAATGGTGCTAAAGGGCTTTGATGTAAAGGACTATTTTGCCATGGGTTCATGCCTGTTTGTTTCTATGATACACTGTAACGTTTGCTATATTCTCTGCTACCCTCTTACATGGTCTCGGGTCTAAAACGGGAGCGTTTGTGGATGTAGCTTTTCACATATATGTTAAAAACCCATCTCATGTATGTGGAGTGGGAACAGCTGTCTTAACCGCCTGTTTTCAGCATCTGCATTATTATCCCACTCCATTAAGTTAGCTCCCCCTGTTTTTGAGTTGACATTAGCTGTTCAGGATCAATGAGTTGGGCTGTGATGACATGAGTCAGTGTTTTGGCAGGATTCTAGAAGCTAGCTTCACAGAACCGGCAGTCTCCAAATAGTTACCTATTTCCAGAGAGCTTCTCTGTATTATATATTTTCATAAATGTATATTTTTAGAACACCTTCTGCAGGTCCCAACCTCATCTACAACACTTAACGGGTTCAAATCCTTCGTGACTCACTGTAGAGGATACACACATCCATAACCTATCATTTTTCCTTCACACTTTCTAAGATTAGCTTGTCAGTTGGGGAGGGGCAGACATGAGACTGTCACAAGTAGCAAGCGACACTAATGTGTGATACACACGCTTTCATGAACGACGTACCAAATAACATCAGTGACACCTAATGAACCTGTACAGGAGCTCTCATCCAAAATATCTCACAGTCCCCGCTCATAATAAAAAAATATCCAAGAGACAACCTTAAAAATCCTAATGGTTTGCAACAGAGAATTAACTCCTTTATAACCTGGAATTTAAATGGCAAAGGAGCCAATAAAGTATGACATAATAACTGTTGCACTGTTCAACCATCAAACATATTACATACTAATATATCTTTGAGGAGTTTAAAACCATATTTAAGGTTGGGTGGGAGAATAGACTTTGACACATGTAACGAAGGAAAAGTTTGCATATTTGTGCTTTATAAATGTATCTAAAGGGTGGTTTTGGGCCACTTAACGCGGTTCTTTCATGTCCGTTACCCACGGGAAAATCTGCGGATCTGATCCATCAAGCCATTTTCGGCTAATTGGTTGCATTGTTTTATTAGCACGGACTCACCAGATTGGAGAGCGTTTCCCCCTTGTGATAGGAATCAGGGCTCCCAACAATGCAGTAACCGCAAAGGATTGTGTTTGTTTTTGGACTGTGATGCCCTCAGCTTCCTCCCTCTGTCCTTTCACAAATGTGTTTATGACGCATTCCAAAGATCAGTCTCCAATGTAACCCCCCATCTTCATGAAAAGCCGGAGATTGCGCTAAGTGAGCTCGGGTCTAAATACTACTCACAACAAACATTACAAAATAGAAATAGGAGATACGAGTGGCCCACTTTCACGTGTGTGCCTAAAAATCAGAAAACCAACATCCCCAAATAATAAAGCCTTTGTAATAATAATAAAAAATATGAATTGGTCCGAGTGCTGCTCTCCTACAACGTTCTACAGGCCCGACTGACATAAAAAAAAAGATTATACCTACTAGAAGCTTTCACTGCCTGCCACGTGTTGTATTCTGGTTTTATCCGCATTTTCCTATAATGAAAACTACTGGAATTATAATGACCTTTCTGTCCCCACCAGCAAAACTCTACAAATTACTATTATCTGAAAATGAGCTGGTGTGAAGTCCCTTGCCAGGTCTAGATGTTGTCTTTCATACGTTTCTATGCATATATAACATACGTACCAAGGATTTCCCAAATGAAAACAATCAGGAAATATAGTCAAATCTATACTTATAATTAATACCATTCTAATTAATACATTTGGAACAAAAAAATATTTTCTAAAATATTCACCTATTTCAGTGTATTTAACCAATATATGAAATATCTAAATAGTTTGTTGCACAGATCTCCAGCATATGTTGGTGTTTTCTGAATAAAGCAGTTAATAAATGGAGATTTTTATGCCTTCTTTGCCTCCACAATGAAAAGCCTCTCGCATTTAGCTTGCGTGTCCAAATCCCCCAGCGCTTGTCTGACTTTAAAAAAATAAAATCCTGGATTGATCGGTTTGCGCAGAAATAATTTCTAATTTGCCAACAACTGCAGTCAATATGTCTCCGAGAGGACATGAGGAGCAGCGGCAGCAGAGAGAAAAACCAAATCTCACAGTCTGGGAGTGTATACTGTACATCACAGCACTTTGAGTAGGAAGCTAATGATATTATATGTTTGTCACAAGCAGAATCAGCAATCGTAATTGATTAGGGGGAAAAAATTGATGGCAGATGAGCTGCCGTTGGTTTACCATACTATATGTAAACGGTGATCTCACGGCAGGAACGCTAAGGGTGGGCGCAGAGCTTTGCTTTTTTAGGAGGCATCAGAGTAGGCCAAGTTTATGGCCACATTCTCGTCATTTTATTGCGTGGTTTTAGTAGCCTTATACCCTTACCCACAAAGTGAGCCTTATGGGTTATCTGTGAAAAGCAAAAAAAATATACATATGAACTTATGGCGTGAAAATAAATCAGTTTCACCAAAAACAGCACAAAGTGTATCCCACTGAGGAAGCCTGATTGGGCGAAACGCGTCTGCGACGTCACTACGTTGTATCCGGAAGCCGTTTTGGCTGGAGAAAATCAACCCAGGGGGAAACACTTGCTATGTATTTATTTAAATACGGAAAGCACTATGATCTTTGTTTGTTTTCCATTTTTCACGTGTTACTATGTTCCCGCGATACAACGGATGGATGTCCAGTTCAACAATCGAGACAAATAGAAGTATTGTTTACATTTATTTTCTGTGGGATACACTTTCTGCTGTTTTAGGTGAAACTAATTTATTGTCACTCCATAAGTTGAAATTTATATTTTTCTGCGCATCACTTTTCTTTTCACTTCTGTTTGTTGTATAGGGGGCCGTACCTCTAGTGTCTGCAGCACTGTCTATATCACTTTTTCACTATATATTTTGTTTGCATCAATCGATATATATACATTTTAGCGCCTAATCACCGCTTTAATTATTCTTATCGGTTATCTGCCATAAAAGAGGTGGCTTTATTTTCCATGTTTCCTTTATATACTTTTATTTTTACTATTGTTCATTAATTACTACCTGTTAATGATGAATGAATGAATTTAACGTTGTAAATGTTGTACCACAGTGTCGATTTGTTGAATGAAAATGCAGTAGTTTTGATGAAGTCATGCAATTACACATTGATGCTGTCACTGGAGTTTTCAGCCAATGCTGCTGACTGTAGAATTCTGATACTCGGATAATTCACCTAAAATATGCCATATCTGCTCTCCCTGTGAGTCATAATCAGAATGCTCTGCTGAAACGTTACATTTTTAGGTTTTACATATAAAAATCCCAATACCGACCCTTTTTTGTAGTGGTGTAAATAGAGGTGTAGCCGGGGACAGAGGTTTACAGAATAACGATGGATTATGAAAAACTACAGTTTCAGTACGAATTACTGAATGCAAATCTTGCCTCTTAGGAACAGAGTAGGGCAGCCATTTTTAACAATCCATGATAATAATTAGATTCGTTCACCACAATCAATTATCTTATCAAGATGAACACAAAGGTAGTTTGCCAGTCGATACAAAAGATTTGTACGTTATGCGTTATGAATTTTAAACAGAAAGCTTCTCTGAAAATCGAAATGTTTTCTCCAACCCGGTGCTGCTGCCACTCCAAAAGTGGGACGCTACACATTGACACTCTTATAGCAGTCACTCGGCTGTCACAGCAGCGAAGCGGAAGATACCAAGGCCAAATAGTAGTTTGACTACAAGTCATTTCTCAAGTAGTTTATTCAGCTGGTGCTGCTATAAAACGTAAGATAAATATTTAAGAGGGTTCTGGTTTTTCTTTGCTAAACAAGGCTGAGGACACATGCGGGATGGAGATCTAGAAAAGAAGTAAATCATAGGAAAATGCCTTCTGACATAGATAAGAAAATGCAGTATATCAGCTGTCCCCAACTCTGGTCACTGAAAAACATTTATACAGTGAGCCCCATCAGACTTGTCAAACAGGTCCACAGAATTGAAGCCATTCCTCACTAGAGTTGATGATCCAAAGACTACTGGCTTCCAGATTGGACATGCAGATATGATGGAAGATACAGGATATACCTCCACGGCTATCTGGTCTGTGAGATGATATGCTGATAGCTTCCAACATCAGATGACTTCTCAGCAACTTGGCCCGTTGTATTAAATTGCTGCGTAACAGCTTCCCCACCCTCTGCATCTCTGTCTCTCTCATGTGCTCTGCAGCCAACAATACAACATTTTTGTTTAGTAAATGTACAGTGTTTACATCTGGGTGAGATTTCATATCAGAAGCTCATGTAAAGAGTATTTGTAATGGGAAGGATTGTTTGGGTTTCAGGATAGAGACGCGCAGACGGTGGGGCTTCAACTAGACAAATCACCGGTCTGTCTTCACAGATACGATTGTTTCCCCTTTCTGGCTGTGCTTGGCTCTTTCCTTAATTAGACCTCATATGACCCTCCATCTGTCCTATACTGAGTGGTTCACAGATTTGTCAGTTTTCCCAAATTCACCTTTTTTTAATAATAGTCAGTAGAAAATGAAACAGTAGAAACAGATTTCTAAATAACAACATTTTATGTCAGAATTCAATTAGTTATTAATGCAAAATTAAGAACTTGATTGATTTGATGGTTTAATTGCACGTTTTTCTGACAATTAAAAATAGTTTTGCATCAAATTTCTGTATTAGTACAGAGTGTGACTACTTCTTTAAGTGATTAAAAAATACCTTAATGGTAACAAAGAGAAGCCACTAATGGCTGATTGGCCTTTGTGTCCTTGGAATTGCGAGATCCCAGAGTTCCCCTCCTGCTCTGGACCCCCACTCTCCATGAAACTCTCCATGCGCACTGTCACCTCATCAGAGCGAGCACTTAGCTACTATGAAGTAATGGTTGGCAAGACTTGTTACTGTAGCTAACTAATGATTTTGTCAGAAAGACAATGTAATCAGGGACTTGGCCGATGTGTCCAGTCCTAAGTTGTGTTTCATAGAAAGCCAATAAAGGGAAGAAGGACTAAGGGAATTTCACGTCTCCTCACAGGCTCCAAAGTAACATTTCATACGGAAAATTCCTTGATTATGTGTAAAGCAGACATAATAAAGTATAAGCAGAAAGGAAGTAGACTTCTACACTAAGAGTTGCATTCTTGACTATTTTTGTGGCCAATTGGGGGATGATCACCCAATAATAGCTTTGAGATGAAAAGATAAATCAGAAGGATAGCTATCTTGTCTGGCTTCTAGCTGCTCCAGGTTCCTGTATACATGGAGAATAGAAGAGGAAGAGGTGTCGCAAAATGGACAATACCAAAATATTGGTTACACGGAAGATAATCCAAACACAACTAAATAGTGAAAACAGCCCTAAAAGTCGTGCATGCTGAAACACAATAAAAGGCAGCCTGATGAAAGAGTGTGGAGAGTGGATTACTACAACAGCTGTCCCGCAGAGGAGGAGACATTAACAGCAAAATGAGTGCATATTTTCAACTTTATATTAAATATAGAAGAAAAGGAGTAGTCTGCCAAAAACAATAACAGATGTGTGTTAACGGTTAAACTAGGACATGCAGAACTGAAAATCGTTACGACTCTTTAATGCATACAATGTTTTGGCTGTTTTCACAGCGAAGGCTGCTAGGTTTGCCGAGAGACGGCTCACGCTTGGGGTGACGGTCGTCTTAACAGCAGTCGCACACTACTAGTGCTGCGCTTACAATGGAGTATCGCCACAAGCGTGCACCCCATATAAAAACACTTTTATGGGAATTCCAGAATTTTCCTTTTTGGAATCTTGTGATCTCTTTTTCACAAGCGACTGTCACCATGATAAACCGAACAGCGCCTCAGTCACTGGGGTGGCCATAACAGCCTCTCTCACGGGGGCGACGGGATTGAAGGTGGCATGAAAGGAGCTTCCCTCAGGGTCGGAGGCAGGAATGAGCCTCTGCAGGGTTGCTGGCACTAATATATGGTGTTTCTTCATTTAAGGCTCTGTCTTACTAGGTAGACAAGAGTATTTATGCGCTGAGTATACTCTCATTACTTGAAGTGCAGTCTCACGCACCAATCCTAATGTAAATCCCTGTATCTAATCCTGTAGTTATAATACTATTATTGCAATCAACACAGATATTTTCTCGGGGGACCATGTTTATGCATGAGCTCTTAAGAAAACACCGCTTCATAAAAAATGTAAATATTGTGAAGAAACAATTCCTGATTTTTCATCTGCATTCTCGTAGCTTTTTATATTTCAGAACAGCGGGTAATAATATACAATATTTAAGTTGTCTCAGGTTTTAAACTTTTTTGAGGCCCTTGTAGTAAAGTGTTTGACACACAAACACTGTTCCTGCTATGTCGTCAACATCGGGTCAGTTATTGTTCCGGCCAGCAGAATTAGCTTTCTTCGTAGTACATATGCTTATTAATGTAACTCCCAAGTGTCCCTCTTTGGTTTGGCCAGTCCCTCTCCCCTAATGATCCTCTTTTCTTGGTGCTCAGAATGTTTGCTTGGTATTATGGTGTATTATAAACTTGTGTTTTTATTATGATGTCATTTCATTACAAGTATTTATAACTCAGTTTTGATATGCAGCGTATATTTGTATATAGATTTATGACTGTATTTTGCTTGGCGACACAATTTATAAGCTTTACACCCGGCTTTCTAAAATGTATAGTCATTTGATGCTTTGAGAGCCCTTCCCAAGTATTAATTATTTGTACATAATGACATCATCACACATTACTCGTCTTTTTTGGACTGCTAGGTAGACATTTCAGAATCAGTGCTAGACACAGTTGGCACATTGATAAATGTCTTCAAATTTATTACTCTGGGGGCAGTGAAGGCATCTCCCTAAGGCTGCTCTCCTGACCTTAGCATATTACTGCCATTAGTGCATTTTGATCCTTCAGCACAGAGAGGTCACCATTCACTGGTCAGTGGGGGTTTCAACCCATGAGGTTGAGGTCAAAGAACTCTCTTATGTTCCCTGAATGATTAGTTGTTGTTCATACCAGTGGACATGACATTTCTACAAATACTCCTTTCAGAACCGGATAATAATGGCAGACCCTGTCCCAAGGGGCTTACAGTCTAGCGGTATAATGGCAGACCCTGTCCCAAGGAGCTTACAGTCTAGCGGTATAATGGCAGACCCTGTCCCAAGGAGCTTACAGTCTAGCGGTATAATGGGAGACCCGTCCGGTGAACTTTGGAGACCTTCCTCCGATATCCTCACAGTTTGAGAAAAAGACGGGGTTCCCCAACCCTCCATTTCGGAAACAGAACTGAATTTTGTGAGCCATTTCGCCAAACGCTGTGATTTTGTAGCATATTAATTGTAAAGTAGCAGTGTTTACCCTGCGTCACGACACACGTCCCCCCGACACGCGCTTCGCTGCTTAATTATTTTGCGAGTTTATGAATGTAACATTTGAGATGTGGGTTTATGGGGCAGACTTTACGATTCTCCCCCTTTTCCTCCCTGCTCTATTAACAGCTGTGGGGATTGTGTCCACCTTACAATAAAAATCTCAATGCTTTTAGGAGGCCATTAAAGCAGGCTTCGTATCCTTACGGCGGGGGGACCCTTGTAAGACTCAGAACAATGGGCTCTTTGTTTCGATCTGAGAGACCTAGGTAGTGTTCTGGTGAGAGGGGGGGGGGTGGCCTGTAGATTAATAGCCTCCCAATCAGACTTGATATACATACACCTATTAACCTATTCCATGCAAGAATATTGAGTTTTATCGTTACTTTACTCAGTGGTAGATAAGTGGAACAGCCTCCCAGCAGAAGTGGTAGAGGGTAATACATTGAGGGTATTAAACATGCATGGGATAGACATACGGCTCCTGCATCTAAGACGAGACCAATGGGGGTAAATAACTGTGGCTCTTATTTTTTAAGGGGCAATAAGTAAGCGCTGGCGTGAGCGGTCATATTATACGCACAGGGTTTATATTGAAAGTTCCAGGGGAAAAGTTGCCTTTGTTCTTTGACGTAGAGACCGTTCTAGTCGTTCTTTGCTCCGGAGCAGCAGTAAAGACACCTGCCCTCCGGCGGCTGCGAGTCGACGCGTTCCTGCATGCGCAGACAGCTGGAGGGTAACTGCCGCCCAGCCCTGATCTGAAGTTCACTCGCGACGAGTACGATAAACGCAGGAAAAGAACCGATCGAGACGTTCGGCCGGTTCAACGAACTTCCAACATTCAGGGTTCCTTGTAGAAATAAACGTAACGGAACCGGCTTCCAGCGCGCTGCGTGCCGAGATAAGACGTTCGTGGTCCAAGACAGACCTGTAGCTAGGACCGGCTGGGTCCTGTCGCAGGAAGTCCCGGCGTGCGGTCTTTCCGGGCAGATGTGATTCTGAAGACTGCTTCAAATTAGAATAAGAACCTTAATCCTTTGTTTCCGTAAATTACACAAATTGTCTGTGTCCTCGATCATTCTTCTACTTCCACCAAGACTTGGGTCTAAAGGGAATAGTTGGTTACGGTTGTTCTTGATCTGGAACGATGATGGTGGAAGTCCACGATAAATTACTTGCTGGGCAGAATGGGAACTTTAGTCCGCTGCAGTTGGAAGGTTGAAACTTTCTAGTAACCGTTAAGAAGTACGCTAATCTTTCTTTATTTTTTTGTCCTTCTGTCTTCCTAGGCTGCAAAATCAAAGCACTGAGGGCCAAGACAAACACGTATATCAAAACACCGGTAAGAGGAGAGGAGCCGGTGTTTATGGTAACCGGACGCAGAGAAGACGTGGCTATGGCAAGGCGCGAGATTATCTCTGCCGCCGAACACTTCTCCATGATCAGAGCTTCACGCAACAAAGCTGGCACGGCTTTTGGCAGCGCTCCCACCCTTCCCGGCCAGGTGACCATCCGCGTGAGGGTTCCCTACCGGGTGGTGGGTTTAGTGGTGGGACCCAAAGGGGCCACGATCAAAAGGATCCAGCAGCAGACAAATACCTACATCATTACTCCGAGTCGCGACCGAGATCCCGTGTTTGAGATCACGGGGGCGCCAGGGAACGTGGAAAGGGCCCGGGAAGAGATAGAGACCCACATTGCCGTACGTACGGGCAAGATTCTGGACTACAACAACGAGAATGAGTTTCTTTCGAGCAGCCCAGATTCTGGCATGGAAAGTCGGTATCCAGAAAGCTGGAGGGTGCACGGGACGGCAGCCACCTGCAAACCCCTCTCTACATTTCGACAGAACAGCTTGGGGTGCATCGGCGACTGTCCCCCGGAGCCTGTGTACGAGACTCCGCGGCTGAACGATCAAAATGACTTCAACTACGGCTATCTGTTCCCCAATTACAAGCAGGAGGTCTATTACGGAGTGGCGGAATCCGGGGGACCCATGTGGGGCGGGCAGGAAAACAACAGTCCGGCGCCGGGCATATTTCCAAAGCAGCAGCGCTCCGGCAGCAGCGGCACTATCCAGACCAACTCATCGCAGCGCTCTCCGGATTCCACTCTTACCAGCCTGCCGAGAAGAAGCCAGGGCGAAGCGATGCCGGGCTTTACCAAGCTAAGTGCCACTCGAAACTCCATTTCTGGGAGCCGGGAGTGCATGGTGTGCTTTGAGAGCGAAGTCACTGCTGCGCTGGTGCCGTGCGGGCACAACCTTTTCTGCATGGAGTGTGCCGTCCGCATTTGTGAAAGGAACGAGCCAGAGTGCCCCGTGTGCCATGCCTCCGCCACTCAGGCCATCCGAATATTCTCATAAGAGAGCTATGCGGGGACAGGGGAGGGTAACGGGTGCTGAACTCTCGGTCAAAGACAGTATCTAAACTTCATCAACACTTCTTCAAGTCGTGGGTTACGCCGGGCACCCCCCCCCCTTCCCAATCTATTATTAACGGCAAAAACTTTTTTATTTTTTTTAAACAAAGCCTCGGCAACAAAGAACTCAACGGCGCTCCATTGCTTGTTTTACTCTTCGGTGAAGAGGGATTCGCTACATTGTATCCCTTTATGTTATACTCATTGAACTGGAAACGAACTGTCTCGATAACAGGTTACATTTTCCAGAGCTTTCCAGAATAGCGGGAAAAAAAACGCAAATTGAAACGGACGATAAGATTCTTGAGCGCAGAACACAAAAAAAATCTTGGTGACCAAACGACCTTTTATGTTTTTGGGGTTTTTTGTTTCTTTTTTGGATTGTCCGTCAGCATTACAAAACCGAAAAAAAGGATTTGACAAAGGTCTAAGGTTTCCATCTCCAAAACGTCCCAAAGACGTTACCTCAATCTTTGGTTTCTGTCATTCACACGGACTGCCAGGAAAAACACACAAAAAAAACAAACAAAACAAAACCAGAGGAGGGTACCGACGGCAGGAAGCAGGCGCGGCTGCTGGCTGGCAGCGGCAGGCACTCAGGCTAATTATTTCAGGTCACAGGCGTGTGGCGTTGGCACGAGCGGGTCCCGCGTTCAGAAAAACACCTAAGCTACGTGAACACGGAACACCTGTTTTTATCATTTAAACCAAGCAAAAAAAATAAAAAAAACTGTATTTATCAATCTCTGGGAAACTGCGACACACGAGGATACAACAATTACCTCAAATTCCATAACAACGCAGCTAAATCTACCACGTGCAGTTTTTATTCTTATGGACTATCGTTTCCGTATATAAAATGTCCTGCCCCCCCCCGTGGCAAACAGAAACACGCAGCGCTCTAGGCCTACCTGGGGTTCTTTTTAATATTTTTTTTTTACTGTACACTGATGCGGGGGCTCCAAGGATTCCGGCACTCTGAAACTTATCGATGCCGACCGATATCCATTCTATACGTCCACGGACGGCGTCTCTGGACCACCACGTGATACTTCCTCCTAACCGGACCAGACACAAAACGCAGATACGTTGGACCAAAGCTTATGGGCTGGAAATGATTTCCCGAAGGAGCCGGTTCCTACTCGTTGGCTCCGTTCTAGAACGTTAAGATATTTTTTCCATCCCGTTAGGTCGGGTTCTGTCGTCGAAGATCGCGGCAGACGCTCCTTCCAAGGAGATGTGATACTAAGGACGGCTTCGAATTAAACAAAGGACCTTTATCAGCCATTTCTTTTCATCTCCGACGACACAAGTTTTCTTTGTCCGATATTTTGGTGCTTCCTTGATCATTTTTCTATTTTATTTTTTTATTGCCAGGCCATCTATCTTCCGGAAGAAAAGAAATTGGTTTTTCTTAAGGACATTACAGACACTCAAAAGTCCGCAGTTCCAAAATTTGAATATATATACCACAAAGACCCGATCCCTATGTTTGAACCTTGGAAAGGGCTTGGCCATATTATATAGATATATATATCTATATATCTATATCTGTAGGTGAAGAATAGAGCTTGCTCCGACACCTGCGCTTGACGCACATTGCGCAGGTGTAGGCAACTATAAAGCCATTATCTGCAACCCAGTCTAGCATCAAATGGGGAGGAAATGTCTGTTTTCACCACTTTCAAAAAATCTTCGCGAAATCTTCTAGGCGCCCTCGGAACTGATAAATACAATTTGATCCAAATTTTGAATGTGGTGGAAATAAACATTCACCTGAGATTTGGAGGAATATTTTTTTTTATTATTATTTTTAAATATATGTAGCATTTGTTTAGTGATTTCCAGACTAGCAGTATTTATGTTATTTTTTATTTTTTTTTTAAAAATGTAGCAAATCACAGCCGGAGGGACCTAGAAGCAAATTAATTCAATGAGAGGACCGCTCATGGGACGGGATAGGCTCATATAAAAAAAAAAGGGACTTGAGATTTCAAGATGCAGCCGATCTTTGGATTCCGACCCGATTCTCCTAAAGGTTCTTTGAGTGTTACTCCAAGACTTCGGAGGGGGGGGGTCATTGAACTGCACTGAAGCATTCAAAGCACTACCCATCTCAATAATCTCTATATAAATAATAATAATCACGCCGTTTCCTTAAATTCCAGACTCATCCTAGAATAACTCAACATTCCCAAACCATTTCGACCTTAGGAATATGTCGAAAATTGCAAACACTAGACTGCGACCTCTGTAAAGACGAACAAACATTACTGGAAACTATTAATATATTGTTTTTAATCATGGTGAAGAATGTCATGCCAATGGGATACAGGTGGGTTTTTAAAGAGTATGCAAACTATGCTGTTATGCTAGGAAGGCCAAAAGCCAGTATGCAGAGTTTCTAAAGAAATAGTCCTTGTAAGGAGTCTGACATTGCAAGAAGATAAAACATTCAAGAGGTATAACGGCCGAGGCAGCCCTTTCTTTGTTATAAGGATGCAATACCTCTATTGGCCACTAGGGGTGGCGTTGAAGTCCACTATACGTGGGCCAAACGAGTCGAATATTTTGACTTCCCACCAACTAAAGGACCTGCTAATTTATTCTCCGGGAAGGGTCCTGCGATATAGATAATGCCAGAAAATCATTCGCTCCTTCGCTGTCGTTCAGAATACCGAGAATGGTTGAGTCTTCTTTGGAATGAAATCACGCTCCTTACGCTTTTTTTTTTACCATGGATAATATTCTGTACTTTTTTAAAAAAACAAACAAAAACAAAGTAATCCTGAATATTCTTAATCTTTCTGGTCTTCCTCCTGTCGATTCCCTGCAGCCTGGTTGGGATGAGCATCACGGGATTGTAGACCAACGGAGGCTGTGTTGGCTCGTAACTGGTTTAACTTGATATCGAAGGCCGCGTGCCCCGTTATATATATTAAGGAACATATGTATTAATCATTTCGCTGATTAATAAGACTCAGCCCCAAGATGGGTCTGCAGCTTTGCTGTTTAGACATCTTACATTCAGTTTTACATTGTCCGAGACCAAAATAATGCATTCCCATTGCAAAGGCGGCCATTTTGAACTGTGGCTTGATTATCTATGAGCCAGCCTGCTTTGACTGCACGTGACTCTTGAATATGTACAGATTCCCTCTCGCGCCTATCTTAAAATATTTTTGTGTAGGTTAAATATAAGGGCTTTCCCATTCATGAACCAAAAAAAAATGTAGAGAAGAATAGTACTTTTAGGGGACATGGAAGGAAGCCAAAGGAGCATGGAACCAGATTGTGCTAATAAACAAGGAGTGATGAATGTACTGTATGTTTCCCCGTTTATTAGGACAAGCTCGTCCCTCTCGCTCTTCTATTAACGTCAGCCTTGGGGCTCAATGCGGTGTCTACGTGTTTTTAGACTTTACATACGAATAAAGTGAAACAAAACAAAAATATGGAATTATGGGGTACCGGTTAGTACATGCCTTGGCGATTGAGTATCTCTCACTCCAAGTGTCATGTAAATATGGTAGACTGGACGAGGTGGGATCGGAGAAACCTTATATGATGGTTAGGTCACCACCATCGATGGATGGATGGATGGTAAGCCCGGCGTCGCTCATATAAAAGTGTAATTACGTGATAAAGAACTTTTTTGACAATATTACGGTTGGGGTGGGGAGGAGATCAGCTTCATACTACAGGGGCCAGGTTTCATCCTCCTTCCCCGCGGTTTTAGGAAGCTAAACGTTGAGTAGGCATTGCACGAAGTTGGCCGTAATCTCAAAATTCTACATGGAATTTTCTCCAACAATTCCATCAACTCAATTTTTATAGAAAACTCCAGTAAACGTGGCGACCGACGACAGTTTACACGTCTGTCACGCGTGGGGTGACTTTAAATGTATCTCGTCTGGCCTCCTGACTTTGTAGCCTTCGACTTCGAACGGCTTGCGATTCGGGGAGGCCGATGACTTATTGGCTCATAAACGTTTTTGGTTTATAACAGTTCTTCTGCGCACAACAGTGCTGAACCGCACACACATTCTCTCTTCAAATCCCAGGTTTGGCCACCTCCATTCTAGATTTTATACTCATTCTCGGCTATCAAACATAGGCACTAAAAAGAGAAATATAGAACAAATACCTAATACACAAAAAAAAATATACTGTGATATGATCATGATAAATTATATAGATAATAGTATGTATTATTCTACACAAAAACCAAATTTGATTTATATTTAAGGAGCACTATAAAATAGATTTCGTTTGCCCCAATATGAAATTTAAAAAGGTATTAAAAAAAAATAAAGATTTTTTGGAGGGGGAGAGACTTTTTTTATTATTTAAAATTCTATTTCTAACCCGCAAAGAGGCCAAGACTGTTAAATAAATAAAAATCTGTAGCTGTTTCATTTGCGCGTTAATAAATCAAAAAATTGAAAAAAAAAGATAAAAAAACGAAGACAATGCTAAAAAAAAAAATTAGATCATTGTTTAAATTTAATTCTATTTTAATAAATGCATTTATTGTGTATAAATGTAACCAGGACACGTGCTAAAGAAAAAAAAAAAGTACTTTTTATTGGGTAATTTATTAAAAGAAAGGATTTTATTTTATGATAAAGTAATCCTTAAAGATTTCGAAGCATAGATATGTAGACAAAAAAAATCTTTTTGATATGTAGACAAAAAAAAATCTTTTTGTAGCCAGATTAAAACTTAAGTATTTCTTTTTTTTAAAAAAAAATATACGTTTTGTTTGTTTTCTTGTGTGCAGAACATTTTGCTGTTTATCGATATTTAGCTAAAAATGCCTTGTCTAGTGATTTTTATTATCACATTGTTGGTTAGAGGTTTCAGCGATTAACTCCTTTTTATTTTTTTTTGCCTGCAAAAGAACTATTTTACCGAGCGGCCGCAGTGCACAGTACTGTGTTCACCGATCCTCTCGGTTCTCTAGGAGTTAATGCGGTCGATAAAGGGGGGGCTCTAATAATCCGCGTGCTGTTTTAGTGATGTAAACGCAATATTTTGTAGATCGGGGAATAGAAGCTTAAATCAGTGAATTAGATAGTTTCATGTACGCTTCATTTTGCAATTTTTCCGTAGACCAATTTAGAAAGAAAAAGAAAAAAGAGCAAAAAAAAAAAAATACAAAAATTTTTTTTTGTTGCTTTAACGATTCTGAAATGCCATATATTTTTATCACATTAATTTTTATATTTAGTTTATTTTTTTGAGGTGGGGAGGGTTGTGACCAATCATGAGAATCCATAGACTACAAATTCTATACATTGTATCCCTTTTAGCGCATGAAGGGGGGAAGATTTTTTTTTTTACGACATCTTCCGCTATCAACTATCGTCCACGTGAAATTTTTTTTGCAAATTTCAGTGGCCATTTTTAAAAAATAAATAAAAATTAAGTTTTATCATTTAAATTTAGTTTTGCCGGCCAATAACCTTTCACTTTTTCAAGGCATTGACAAACCGTGCGGGAGTTTAACAGTAAAGTAACTAAGAGATGAAATGACTTTTGCCGTGACATTCTAAGCTTAGAATGTGGCGTCAAGTATGTTTTTGGTTCAGCAAATCATCCCGATATTTATTTTTGGGGGCCAATTTCTTCCTGTTTTTGAGAGCAGACGCGGTATGGAAGGTAGGCTTAGGTTGTGGACGGCCAAAATAATATTTTAGATATTTGTATAATTTTTTTTGTAAATTTATAACAACGCAGTCGTTTATTACAGAGAATTAAGATTCACAACAGCACTTACTGTGAATTTTTAACGGTTTCTTTGCGCTCACAGATGGGGTTGATTTGGCCGACGGAGGCAAAACTCCTTTTGGGTGTTAATGGCCAAACTGCTAATTTTTGTTGTCGCAATTTTTTTCTATATCATATTTTATAGATGGCGGCCCCTAATTTATTGACATAAAGGAATAATTAATTGCTGCCGGCACTCGAAGCGCACGTGCAGCTCTAGAAGACCGTTGGGACCATTGGGCAAGGGCGCATCGCCTCGAACGCAGTTCATGGTATTGTTTGCGTAAAACAGATGGATTTGGATCTATATATATAAAAAAAAATAGAATAAAAATGAAATAGCAACGTTATTCAATAATCGATGAGACGCGAACCCTCGGTCATAGAGGGCCATGCCCTCCGTCTAAATAAACGCAAGCAGCGTTAAGATTTTTTTAAACCCACCCAACGCATTTTGTCTTTTTTTAACCAAGTTACCAAAATGTAAAAAAAAAATCAAATATATATGAATTTTTAGATTTTAAAAATATATAGGTTATTTGATTTTAGCCTGGTGAGCTGTTAGTGACCTAGGGTAGAAGTGACAGCCCGGCAATAAGCGTGTGCACTATTGGAGAGAGGAGCTAGCAAGCGCATAGCCAAATTTTGGGGTTCATTTAAACCCCTTTCGCAGATCCCACCGGCAGATTTAATTTCATACTTGCATTATTATAGAGGGAATTATCAACAAAATCCCTTTTTTTCCCCTTCTACGTAGTTGATGGTGTGACAGGGATAGCCCTAAAAATTATTTTCCTCCCGCGTCCCAGAAAAATACTTTTTATTATAAGAATTAAAAACCAAAAAAAGCTATGTTTCTGTTTATTTTTATAAATTTTTTTGTTCTCATATATTTCTCTGCATTTTTGTAAATCATAAAAAAAATTCCTAATATAGCACTTAAAATATCGGGATGGGGGGGGGTATGTTTTGCCTGGACTTGACTCTCTAGCATTTTTGCAAATAGCTTTAACATTTAAGGCCTGGAAATAAAATAAAATAAAAAAAATTCTGAGCCGAAATGCGTAGGCAGAATTTAAACCGCAGAGCATTAAAAAGATTTTTTTTTTTTTTAAATAAAATAAAATAAAACACAAAAAAAAGTTTTATATGGAGGAAAAAATACAACATTGGTGGCTATTTAATACTTGTATGAGTGGGGGATACATGACAAAATCTTGGAGTCTTCTCAAAAATATTTACCTTGACATGGAATTAATGAAGATTTTTTTAAAAAATTTAAAAAAAAATTGGTCCTGGATTATTTTCGTTTTACCTCATGTATAACCCTTTCTGAGCCAGAGGGACTGCAACTCTGGTTGTGAATTTTAATATTATATATATGTATTTTTTACATTTTTTATTTTTTTTTAAACAATTTTTAGTTTTTTTTTTTTTTACTTTGAACAAAATCAGAATGAATCTGCTCTTTATAACATAACCACATGTCATTGCACTTTAATATTCAGTTCATTTTTTTTTTTCTAATATTATTATTTTTATCATACATTTCATCAAGTTAGCAGATTTGGGGAGAGAAAGGTGTGTTTTGGGGATGGGTGGGGAGGATGGTTGGGGGTACGACGTATATGCATAAAAATATATACAATTCTCTTTCGAGACAAAAGCAGGATATTTAAAGATGATTGTGTTCTTCCGTCTAATTTCATTTCAGATGGGAAAAGAAAAAAAATGGCACCTAATATTTTTTTTCATCAGAACAAAAATGACCAAGAAATGTAATTTTACCATTTTTTATACTCCCGATAGGTGTCCCGCCATCGGATTATATCTTATTTATAGCGCGGATTAATATTTACATTGAAAACTATTACTCGGCTCAGATATACAGTTGCTTCCCCTCTCGTGGGTATAATAAATCCGGCATATTCCATTTTACGGGGGGGGGGTGTATATACAGCCATAGGTCATCAGGATGCCTGTGCGACTCAAACTCGATGATGTAATGACAAATGCAAAAGCTGGCTTTACTATCCTTTTAAGAGGTGAAAAAAAGGAGTAGTTGACGCCATGCTTGAGTTCTAAGTGCTGGTGGGATAAGTTTTTACTTTGTAGTAAACCATTAACAGTCTTACTTCAAATATCACTGCAATTTCTTAAGTCGGGAGGGGGGAAGGCCGCTTTTTATATATAAAACATCTTCTATTGGCAGGCGGAGGGGGAAGCTATTTTGCTTACACTTTCCAGGAAATGCTTGAAGTTTGTGTAAGACAAAGCAGGAAGTGGAAAGTGTGTGTGAAAAATCCTTCCCCCTCCTCAAAACTATTTTTAAATATCTAAAATCCTTCAAAACTATTTTTAAATATCTAAAATCCTTCCAGGGAACTATTATGCATTTATGGGGGAATATTTTAAAAACAATATCTCCTTTCTTGTTGAAAAACCTGGATTTTAGATACGTTCCCCCCTTGAAGGACATTGTTCCTTTCTAATGACTTTCCAGCTGCCTCGCGCATGCACCCCACGAGCTGTTTTGCGGTTCTTACGACCTTGTTTTTAACGGGAAATTGTGTTTCGGTTTTATTTTTAAAGCAGAAAGTTAAAGCATACATGGTGTTGCACAACTTGTAGAAAACAAAGAAGGGAAGGGTTAATGTATTAAATGTGCTGATTTGACATTAAAAACTTAATTTTATTAAAGTATTATTACTTAAGATAAAATGGCTGTGTTGTATTTTGTGTGTGTTATAACAGATTCCGGCAGGAAAAATGGTATTATTCCTCCCCGCTGGGCATTGGTGTTTATCCATTGGATCCAGGACAGGTATTTTCCTCTGGGTAACAATTAAATTCACATTCTTCTGCTTTTTGATCAGTTTTTCTTCTTAACGACCCAATCTCGTTAGATTTACCAATTAGACTGGTACCGGTCCCCTCACACTTGGCGTTCCCATCAGCGTGGCAGGTGGCGGCTGGCATGACATCATCGCTTGGCTTGGTGATGGGGTAGGCAGATGGCATCAGAAATAACATGCCCCCTCTGCCACTGTGATTGATGCCCCGCGGCAATCTCCGACATGCCTATCGAGGGGGTTTTGTCCGACTCCAATTATCCAGTTTTCTGGGGTCTCTGTGCCGACGGCGGGGAGAGGGCGACAGCCTGGAACGGCCGGTGCCGACAGATCCTGGCAGCCGGCTCGCCCCTTCTGGCTGTCTCTGGCCGCCCGCGATCAACAGGCTTTGCCGCCGGTCCTGATATTGTTCATGGCACTCACCGGAGCGTCCACCCATGCAGCCAAGAAAAACCGAGACCACAAGCCTTACCGTTTCCACCCGGCCGCCGGCTATCGCCAGAGCCTCCTGTGCGCTTAATAAACGCCGTGGATTTTTTAAAAAAAGTCGCCGAATATCCCTAATTATAACGATTTATTTTTACAAAATCGGGATTTAAGCTGCTGTTCCATTTAAAACCAACAGTTGCATTCTCCAATGGGTAAAGCAAATGATTATTTACCGATTTATAGCGCCATCATATTCAGCAGAGATGTACAACGGGTAAACGGGACGCGGCAAGTAGTGCAGCACGCAACAAAACCAGGGCTTGGAGAAACAAAAAGATGAGAATGGCTTGTTCCAAGGAGCTTACAATCTATTAGAACCCTTAGCAGATGTGCCTTTTGAACATATACAACGCATTTAAAGCAGCTTCTATAGTTTCTATGGCAACAACCTATCGGTGTATGCTTTTACGCCACATGACAATAAGGTGTTTTAGTTTTTTTTGTAACCAGCTCTGTTAAATAGTCCCGGAATAATTGCCCCGCGTCTCTGAGCCAGTGGCTGATCCCACGAGGAGAATGCACACAAAGCGTTTTGCGCAGGCATATCTGTTTATTTATTGATGCGGTGGCATGGCTGCCTCGGATGACCTCATCCATGATTCACCCAAACACTCAACGGAATTATTCTGCTTGAGTAACGATGACCTCATTCTTAGGATGGCAGTGACCATATCTGTGGGTAAAAAAATGCGGGATACTCGCCTTTCAGATACACGGAACATCCAGGAAAGAGATGAGATCATGGTCTCAAGACGGACTGCGACTGCCTCGGGGGAGTTCAAAGAATGGCCTCCCAGCAGAGTTCCATCCGAAAAAGAGACTTCTGAGTAATTGGTGCAAATACAGGAGGTAGGGGACGGCTTAGAGGAGTCCCCGAAATTCCCAACACAAGAGAAATGCTCCAAAGACCGCCATACAGCTTGTTAAAATGTTGCCACATTCTATAGGTGACACGGCAACTTCTAATTACTTGATTATGGGCAATTAAAGAAATCTTGGGGCTCCAGTAGGTCTGAGTCCCCCAGGGGCCCAACTGGACTCCCTTGGACTCCAGCGAGTGGATCTGCTCATAACTTCGCCCCGTTTCATAGACCGGCGCGTATCGATTTGGCTCCGAAATTCGGTTGCCGTCGGCCAAAACCCTCCTTTGTAAGATATCTTTCTGGGATAATTTTATCTTGATTAGCGAATCGAAGTTTAACTCTTTTATCTTCCGTCTGACAGAAGCACAAAAGACATGGAGATACATTGTACATTGCCAGATACATTGCCAGATACATTGTACATTGCCACATACATTGCCACATACATTGCCACATACATTGTACATTGCGGGATTATTGCCGGGAAGATATAACGCGGGTCTCTGTAATTCTCTTTATAAAGCAGCTGATGTCACGCCGGTTAAAGGAATCGGAGCGAGCGCAGGGACACGGTGGAGGAGGCTGCACGCTTACTGTACGTCTAATAATAATAATGATGATGCAATGTGAGCTCATCGGGTGGCCGTGCACTCAGCGAGAGCGCCACCAACAGGAGAGACGTCACGCAGACGGTCACCGAACAGCAGAATAGCCACAGAAAACAAGCAGCCGGGATGTTCAATATATATATATCTATATATCCATACGAGGGTATTCAATATACATATATCCATACGAGGGTATTCAATTTACATACATATATCCATACGAGGGTATTCAATATACATATATATATCCATACGAGGGTATTCAATATACATATATCCATACGAGGGTATCAAATATACATATATATATCCATACGAGGGGTCATTCAATATACATATATCATCCATACGAGGGTATTCAATATACATATATATCCATACGAGGGTATTCAATATACATATATATCCATACGAGGTCATTCAATATATAGATACATATATATATATATATTGAATACCCCGTATGGATATATATATATATATATATATAATGAATACCCCGTATGGATATACAGATATATATTGAATACCCCCGTATGAATATATAGATACATATATATATATATATTGAATACCCTCGTATGGATATATATGTATATACATCTCAGTTGCCTTCTCCCATTGTAAATATATATATTTCTTTTTCTTCTTTTTTTTTTAACACAACTCTGATACCCCTCAACAGTAATGCTAATCCAGCCGGTCGTTAGTATGCAACGCGCTTCTCAGTGTTTGTGGTGCTGTTAAAATCATTCCACCAGTCCCAAGGAGCTTACAGTCTAGCGGTATAATGGGAGACCCTGTCCCAAG
>VKOC01000008.1:36048434-36091077 GCA_009364415.1 Spea multiplicata
ATATATATGATGGGTTAAAAAACATTGGATTTGATGTCCCTTTTCAACATCAATATATAAGCGCAATATAAAAAAAAATATTTACGTAAGAAGAGAATAACATTAAAGCAGGTGTGAGAATTAAAACAAAACAAAGAATTACTGTGTTCTAAAAAATGTGGCTTCTTATACTTTGGAAGGATACAATCTATAATCAATCTCGCTCAGGGCTTGCACCAGGGAGCTCACTGAAAACGCATATTAATTGGCTTATCGAAATAGTGATTTTTTTCATGGAATAGCCCCCCCAGCAGTGGTGGCAGACACCACTAACATGCCTGTTCACTGCAGTGTATTGGCATTTAAGGGTGGCCTGACTCAGTTGGCAAACAGCTCCACCTGAACTGTAAATGCCACCTCATCGGTTTGGAGAAACTATCAGCCACCTGCTGGTACTGCACACAGACCGGGTGCATCTGCAGCAAGCATGCGAGCCAACAGAGCAAACACTTAAAAGGAAATGTTTTTTCTGTCACATCGCTCCAGGGTGATTTGTCTGTGCCACTTCCGGAAGGAGGCCACTCAAAGTAACTACTGCAAAAGAGCGTAATCCCTCTTCGCACGGTTTCCACAGATAGCTAGATGGATGTTCATGGATCAAAGACTAGCCGTGCCTAGCCAGGCTCCAAAAAAGCCTTTGTAGCCAGCCCCTAGGTAGCAAGTGACACAATGGAGTTTTTGGAAGTAGGTGGAGCACAGGCAGAGGTGGTCCGAGCTGCCCTCATCCCCTCCTTTAGTGCCCTGCTGTGCTTCTAGCTAAAAGTCTAGTCTCGGGCTATCTGGCTCGGGTTACTAAACCTCAATTGCGTTCTTACATTTTTCCCCATTTTGCCAGAAGACGACTTCGCGAGCATCAGACTGACCTGAGACTTGACAGGAAGTGCCCGGTGCAGTGGGAAAAGCCTTCCCCCGTCACCTGGAGACGTGGCTTAGAAATTCTTCATTTTTTATAAGCAACACTGCTCTGTTTTTTTTGTCTTCTTGATGTGTTTTCCAATCATAAATTCCCAGTTATTTAATTAAACATTACCGATCGGTTATTGACGAGCATTGTACTGCATTATGGAGTATGTTGGTGCTCTCAAGTTTGGACATCTATTTAGCCCCTTTCCAGTAATAAAAGAAACATAAAGCGACCGATTACAACCAAAGCCGTTAAATTAAATAAAATTAAATTGATTAAAATAAATTGTAAAAATTCCTTTTAAGGGGAAAAATCCCAGAAATTAGGAAACTGGTGAGACTTCAACACGAGATTTTATTATCGTTTTTTCAATTAATCCAAACTTTGAATTAAAGAGATTAGTTGGCTTCCAACCTGAGGAGGAGGAGGACGGGAGGGAGGGGAGATCAGGAAAATAGGGAGGGACTGAGGGGAGGCGTGGAGGAAAAGGAGAGAGAGAGAGATTGTCTCCCAGTGTAGAGGGTTACTGGATGGAACTGGGAGAGAGGACGGGGACAGACGGAGCAGCTGCTGGGAAATAAACTTGGAATAAGCGATACCCGGACCCGGAAAATAACCAAAGATTGCTGACTCAGCAAATGCAGTGGATTTGGGATCTGCTCGTCAGAAAGGATCTTTAGAAGAAGCTGCAGCACTCAAGTAAGAGGTGAAATCCTGGGGTTTGCGGATGACATGAGAGGTGAGTGCTGGCAGAGCGTGGCTTCCTTAGTAATAAGTGATGTGTTTGGGGTTGAATGTCAGGGAACGGGCTTTGTTTAAGGTGTTGTGGGTTGCGCAGGAAAGTTCTTTCTTTTCTATACGTGAAGCTATATGTGACACACGGGGCGCGCTGTCACTCCGTCCCGAGACGACGGGCCGCTGGAGTCACTCCCGGTGGATCTGGGGTTCTTAGAAAGGGGGTTTGAAGCTTGCAGCGCCCTACGACCTTTGAGGGGCCAAGCTGGTGCTTTGGTACCCAATGGGTTAATAGCCTTTTCTGGCCAATCACAAAGAGATAGGGCTGGCTTTACCCGAAAGATGCCCGGGAGGAGTGCAGGGGTGATCGAGTGACGATCGAGTGATTGAGGAACTTTTCTGGTATCTGCATAGATCGATATATCTGATCGCCCGTAGCGATCGGCGGCGTGTCCGTGTGACCCTGTGTCCGTGTGACTGTATGTCCGTGTGACCCTGTGTCCGTGTGTCCCTGTGACCGTGCGTCTTCCAGCTCACCGGTGCCACATTGTAACTCCGCACAGGGTTACACCCTTCCTCGCTTTCCTTCTAATCACCCCGCACGAGCTCCTGTCGTATCGGAAGCTGCAGCTTAGTGCTGCCACTTCACAGGTGCAGGAGGGGCTGGGAAGAGTTAAATCCCTATCAGCGGCCCGGGTTGGTCTCGTTCCCGGAGTGGGGTTGGGTGCCGTTTGGGTTGCCTGATTTATTTACAGTGGTAGTTTTCATTTTGAGTCGTATTGACCCAGAACGGCCCGTCCCGGTGGAGATTTCACGTTTCTGTGGCAACCTCCAGGATAACAAATGATTGAATCTCTCCCCCCAGAACTGGATTTATGTTTGTTTGGTTACAATGTGTCCCTTGCCAGCTCATTCTTTAGCTGCTGGGAGTATGTGCCATGCACGGCAGACTCCTGAGTTCAGCAAACAGAGAGCCGCTCCCGCCGTACGCCGCGCTGGACTCTCACGCCGGGCTTTTAGAGAGCGAAGGACACTGACTTTTGTCACCTGCTGTTTGCTGGAGTGACCTGCTCGGGGGGGGGGGTTTTTCAGTGCGGGGAGAGAGAGATCAGAGGAGGGCGACTAAAGACGGGGACTAAGAAATCTCAATGTGTCAGCTTCGGGGAGAGAGGGACCGCGGGGGGGGGGCGGGAGAAAAGAGAGAGGGGATAGAGGAGAGAAGAGAGAGAAGGGATAGGGAGAGAGAGAGGGGATAGGGAGAGAAGAGAGAGAGGGGAAGGAAGAGAGAAAGACGGGGAGAGAAGAGAGAGAATGGGGAGAGAAAGAGAGAGAGACGGGGTGGAAGAGAGGGGAAGGGAGGAAGAAGAGAGAAGGGGGATAGAGGGAGGAGAGAATAAGGGGAGACAGAGAGCAGGGGAGGACAAGCAGAAAGGAGAGGGGATGGGGAGACGTGAAAGAGGGGACGGGAGAGAGATGGGGGGAGAACAGAGAGACAGGGGGAGAAGAGAGTGAGTGGAAAGAGACATTTAAATACAATACAAGGGATTTAAAGGGATTTAGGGACAGTAGGGAAGTTTATTTCAAAGAAAGAGAAAAGTTACAGCAAGAGACTGAAATCTAATGCTAGAGAGTCAGAGACTGAGATAGAATGGAAGGAAGTTTTACTTTACTGAGAGCAGGGGAAGATAAGTGGAACAGCCTCCCAGCAGAAGCGGTAGAGGGTAATACGGTGAGAGGATTAAACATGCATGGGATAGGCATATGGCTCCTGAATGAAAGACGAGACCACGGCTTTTACAGCAGGAGAAATGGGCAACTAGACGGGGGCCGAATGAGGCCGATCCACCGGAAGCTTCTATGTTTCCCTGCACCTGTAAGGAGGCAGTAAAGTCTTGGAAACGTTTCTGTTCCTGTTATATGAGCCGTTCGCTGCACTCTCCGGCGTTAAGCAAATAAATGTCAGCCGATCGGTTACTTGAACAGCTTCCGCTTCTAAAGCAACAGCCTATCAGCGGCTGCTTCTGTGTCACATGGCAATTAAGCATTTCCCTGAAAAATTTGGAACGAGGCAAAATGTTCCTAAATAATGATTTCTTGGAACGTCCGGGACATTTAATCATTCCGTGATCGTCGGGTTTATAGGTGGATAGGGATTGGTTCAGCCCTACTATTATATCACGATATGACCTCATACGCAAATATGGTTTTAGTTTCCTTCTCACTGTATTTGTGATCTCTTTGTACAGCGCTGAGGAATCTGTCGGCGCTTTATAAATAAAGTATAATAATCTCTGATACGTCGGGGGACAGCGATGCCCACGTGTGGGGCGCGGGGGCAGCGGCTGCGATGAGCAGAGCCGTTTAGCTAGCGAGGGACTGCGGACACACGGAGAGCTTTAACTCCTCGCATGCGCCGATTACAGATCGTGGAAAAGCTGTTCTAATCCACATTCTTAAACCAGAGCCATGCCAGAACGTCATCCGCGGCTGATTCACGCCGATTTCCTACACACCCATCCCAAGCCCCGAGTTAACCCTTTGGGTCGGTTGTTCACCCCCTCCGGAGCTCCAGGGGTTAAGCCGGCGGGAGGTAAAGGCCTTTCGGTGCAGAATCAATGCCATTAATCCTCTTTCGGCCCCCGGCTTGACCCTCGGAAGCCTGCGCTGTGAGAGGCACTCGTCTCTAGTGTTTGCTGGAAGGGCGCGTGTGTGGCGTTCCTCTTCACTGATAACGAGGGTGCCGCTTGCTCGCGGGGCGAGTGGACGGCTGAGACTGCTGAGAGCTTTTTGGTCTGGGTAAACCCTCTTTAGATGAGATAAGGAGTCAGCGCGTCGTGTGAGGAGAACGTTTGCCGGCCGCGGCCATGCTGACGGCTGGAGTGGACATTGCGGGATAGACAAGCTGCCCCGGCGGAGGTCTGCCGGGACGTCCAGGCTAAGCGTCATGAGAAGTGTAGTCCCGCACCTTTAGGGGACTTATATCTCACTGGTGCCTCACAGAGTTGCCCTCGTTGGCCGTCAATGGAATTATGCGATCACTCCACTGGTGTACAATAAAGATTACTTTATATTTTAAGATTTTTTAAGATTTTATAACCCTGGCTTCCCCTTATTTTACTGAGATGGTGGTAGATAAGGGAACAGCCTCCCAGCAGAAGTGGTAGAGGGTAATACAGTGAGGGTATTAAACATGCATGGGATAGACATACGGCTCCTGAATCTAAGACGAGACCAACGACTGATTAAGGTTTGAGTCTTTACAGCAGGAGAAACTGGCCACTGGACGGGGGCCGGATGGGGCCGATCTGCCTCCAGGTTCTAGGCTTCTATAATAAACCAATCACATGGATACAGAGTGTTTAACTACAGCCTCCTAACTGGTGCCGGACTCAGGAAGAAGAAGCTGCTCTCTTTCCGTTATGAGCGGCGGAGCAGGCAGACTATAAATTATCAAAAATATGTCAAAAAATGAATGAAGAATGAATGAAGAATGAATGAAGGTGTCATTAAGGTGACATCACCAGGTTAATGTTCAGGGCTTAGGTGACGGGTTCCCTTTAATCACGGGTGGCTTTGATGATGTCATGCGATGGCGAACAATGCCGGCAGGAAAACATCTTCCCGCAGAAGCTTTGTTTTGAACGTTTGGATGAAAGGAAGAGAGCGATTGGGATTCCTGCCACGTGTTTCTCATCCTTCATTCCTGCGCTAACCTCACAAGGCATCCGCCAGGTATCTGACGGGGAGGATGACGGAACAAAGGTCTGGCGGTCACAGTGTGGAATGCGGAACTGCCTTCCGCGGGTGCAATTACCAACGCTTTGAGAGCCAGATAAGCCAGGAGCGCTCCTTGGTGCCGCAGGCACCCCCCCCCCCGGTGCTCCCAGAGAAGTGAAGACCGAGGCAGCAAATTGCAAGCTCTTTAGACACTCTGGGGGGCTTTAGAAAGCGCTGTGGGATAAGTAGAGGACTGGAATCTCTGGTTTATTACCCAAAAATAATACTGATTTTTAGCTGGGTGCTCTCTCACCCTTAGGGGGCGTTTTGGTGGCAAAAGATTAAGACTACAGAATTACCCCGTGTAGTCAAATGATTATTAATCTAATTAATGGCACGGTACGGTGGGCTGGAGGTCCCAGGAGTGTAATAGGACGGTACGGTGGGTTGCCCTTCCTAGGAGTGTGATGGGATGGTACGGTGGACTGGAGGTCCCAGGAGTGTGTTGGGACGGTACGGTGGGCTGGAGGTCCCAGGAGTGTAATAGTACGGTACGGTGGGCTGGAGGTCCCAGGAGTGTAATGGGACGGTACGGTGGGCTGGGCTGGAGGTCCCAGGAGTTTAATGGCACAGTACGGTGGGCTGGAGGTCCCAGGAGTGTGATGGGACGGTACGGTGGGCTGGAGGTCCCAGGAGTGTGATGGGACGGTATGGTGGGCTGGAGGTCCCAGGAGTGTAATAGGACGGTACGGTGGGCTGGAGGTCCCAAGTCCCAGCTGTGCCCAGGAGGCGATTCCTTCTGCGTACGGTCGCAGGGGTTCCTTAAACAGACCGTCTAACTTGTAAAGTAAACAAGTGTTTGCTGTGGGACAGGCATGAAACGCTAAACCCTGTGGTGAATATCCCTCTCCCCTTCCCATAAAGATCAGGAAGAGCCCAATTTACGATCCAGCCTGGGGGAGTCATGGGGTAATTATTCCGGGTGAGGCAGGATCAAAGGTTTGCTGGAGCAGCTCTGAGCTGTGTACAGCCGGCAGTGTACATTACGGGGTATATTATGGGGCAATAATAATTATAACACGTGTGGGTTTATTAGAATTCCCGAAAGCATTAGCAATATGGAAATACTGGGCCAAGGAGCTTGCATTTGGCTGTGCTGTGAGGTAGACTGTCTTGAAGGGCTTTAATGATGGTAGTATAATAAGAGATCCTGGGTCAAAGAGCTTACAGTCTATATGATACAAATGGATACTCTGCCTCAAGAAGCTTACAGTCCACTGATATGAGCGACCCTGTCCCAAGAACTTACAGTCTAGCGGTATAATGGCAGACCCTGTCCCAGTGAGCTTACAGTCTAGCGGTATAATGGCAGACCCTGTCCCAAGGAGCTTACAGTCTAGCAGTATAATGGCAGACCCTGTCCCAAGGAGCTTACAGTCTAGCGGTATAATGGGAAGTGTTGCTGATCTGACATTCTAGTCCCATAATCTGTAATAAGATCGTGATTTAAAGTACCCCACATATATAACTGTAATATATCCACAAAAACTGCAATAAAATTAAACAAATGCTACCTTCCAGTGTAACGGGGAGTGACGTTCACCCGCCTGATACAACCAATTGGGGGATATTTAGTGGCATCCTCTGTATTGAGAGGAAATATTTTGCTTTATGACGGTTATTAGCAGACAGGTAAACATCCATTTCCTTTACTGTGACAACCACATTTCTGACCAAATCCTTAGATATGCCCCAGGCTCAGAAGGAGTTGTGTTGGGGGTTCCCCCCCAGCGTTAATGGATGACAGGCACCCGACCCAACTTTTAATGGAAACAGATACTTTATAGGTCTCGGTTTGGGGTGCCCTTCGACCTTGAGGTGTATATATGAGGTTCCCGATGCTCTCAAGCATACTTAGGTTCAAGGTGACCGTGCTAGGCACGTAGATCGCCCTTGTGGCTCATCGTCTGGAATCGACAGACTTCAGGCATAAATATAACTGTCCTGGAGGACCCCCAGCCGCGTGAGGTTCAGTGGTCGTCTTATTCTATTAAAGTCTAGGCTTGGAGGACATGCTTCCCAGCACAGGAGATCCATGGAAGTCACGAGTTGAAATGGAATCCCGGAGCTTGTGATTGGAACATTCCCACGCGTCTCTTCATTAGCTCATTCCCCCGGTCCCAGCCCAGCTCTACAATACACATTATTTCCTGTCGGCCAACACCATATCCAAGGTCGGCCACACGCCGTGACCCTCGGCTTCCTATCTGTCAGGTTTTCCTACTGGAAATACCAGGATCATACAGCAGATAATCAGTTGTTTGCCTCGGATAAACATTTCCCCTGTCTGTCGTTCAGAAAACCGGTGAAGACATGCGCAGCCGGCACCTTCTGCTCCGCTGTCGTAGCTGGGAGTCCGGGACAGGCCCGGCTCCATTAACTCGATCGCTGGAGCTCTTTCCAGGCGTTTAAATCATTAGGTAGATCATGTTGGGGGAGGGAGGTTGGTTGGCTTCACCTTAAAGAAGGATCGGAACCCGTGGGACTTAGGGCACTAAATGGCGAGAGCCCAGTATGCTGAATGTATGTGTGCAGAGAAAGTAATAGGTTAAAACCCCATGTTTCGGACGTGTGTTCATGGAGGGTTAACAGTTCTCGTTCTATTCTTCCCTGTGAACATGGCTGCCCTCGGGGTTTCCGAAGGTCCTTTGTTTTTGTGAAGGAGAAAGTAGGGTGCAAGGATGTGACATCATCATCATCCTTAGACCTGGAGTCAGGACTGTGGGGCCCTTTAGATGGGAGACCTAGAACAGGAGCCTCAGTCCCTCACTGGATTAGCCTCTGCTGGGAGGCTCTTCCACTTATCCACCACCCTCTCCGTAAAGTAAACTTCCTTCCATTCCATCTCAGCCTCTGACTCTCTAGGGTTAGATTCCAGTCTCTTGTTGTAACTCCCCTCCTGTCCTTTATGTATATAAATACCCCCCCCCCACAGGGAGGGGGCTAGGGGGGAAACCGGAGCAGATAAGCAATCAGGTGTGGGGGGGGTGTTACTATGGCAACCAATTTAAAGAGTACACAACAAGGAAACAACAGACCTGCAGATCACACCAAGTGGGCATGACTTCCCACCCCGGGGACGTTCCGGATGAGGTAATACAGCGAGAATGTGCAGAAAACGTACTTTTATATGTGGAAACTCACAAAATAGAAACAAACATGGGAGGGTTTTCCAAACCTCATGCTGCTCATAGCCCCCCAGTTAAAAATCTGGGGGGATAGTTGTCCTTCTCGCCTCCGCTTTCCCTGCGCATGTATAAAACCCCATAAAGTAAGGGGATTGAGGGCGAGCTCCGGAATGAGGATGTTTATTAAGCTGTCATGTAATAAGTGGGATCAGGGGCGGGTTGTCCTCCTTCCGGGAGCAGATACTATGGATGAGAGGAGTCTTGTTTTATCTCCTGATAAGACGGTATTTGGGAGCCGGGGTTTACGATCTTATCTCTAACGCGCTTCCCTTTCAATGTCTTCCTTCGGAGGTCGGATTTGTCGAGTATCCCGTCTTTTTCCCTGAAGTGTCAGATGATGGCAGGGCCATCGCTCTTGGCCACTGAGGGCCACTATAAAGCGTGACGAGCATAAGGATCATATCGTCTTTGACTCTCCCTCTTGTTTAAACCGGGATCATCACTAGGCCCTAATTCATGAATCCAATACCCTCTTAAAGCAGAAGGTCTAATTTTTGGTAGATCCAAAGCCCAATTACGGCTTCTCTCCTCTTTTACTTGGACTGAAAACCCAGGCTCCCCCATCATGGCACAGATCTGTAGTCTGTTTAAAGGGTGCATGCCCTCCCAAGTTTAGCAGACCCAGTCCCTTCTCGAGTGAAAGGACACTTTCTCAGGAGGCATCATCAGCTGGCGTGTTACTACCTGGAACAGAAGTCGGGCTGTTCCAGGGTTAATCATTTGCAGGATCTCGGCTCATTTTGAAGGTTCCCAGGCATGGCGTTAGGGTTCAGGTCACGGAAACAATGTTTCCTCCCACGTAAGGTGAGTTCCTGGCGTTGATAGACTCTAGATACTTAATAACTCCTTCACAGCAGCTCGCGGCTCCTCGCAGGAACATCGAAGACCGGCTCGAAGTCGTTATTAGTCTTAGTGACTCAAGGAAGGTCTTTATGAACGACGAATGCTCACATGGTTAGATGTAGCTCCTGTAATGAAGAGAGCTTCATTAAAAGCTTGACGTCGGAATGTTTTTCCCAACTAGGGGCCAGAAGGGACTTTGGTCCTCAGAGAAAATTTGTGCCCCCCCCATACAGTTTAAAACCTTTTTTAGGGTTGGATTGAGCCCTTTTGGGGGAAGAGGAGCTCTATGGGCTAGTTCATAGATCTCAATGTGTCCTGGAGACCCATGTCCACCAGAGAACTTTGTGTTACGAATTAGAACGCCACGTTGATGAAGTTCCATAGAGAAGATATGAATGATCCAGAGAGGTGGCACCTAAGTTTTGGCCATAATTGTGGTTGCGGACACACGTCGGTCACGCTGGGCGGCTGAGCGTGGCTTCCTGTAGACCTCCCTGCTGAGGGAGGCCAGTGTTTACAGTATCTGGAAGTTTGGCCAAATCCATGACGTTAATCTCCGGCCTCACCCAAGGTCCATATTAGCTCAGTCACACTGGCTGGGCCTCTAACAAGCTCCGAGCCACGCAATCAGCCTTTACTACGCCCAGCGGCTGGGTGACAGGTCACGGTATTGTTGTCACCTGCTTTCTGCCTCCAGTGGCAACAGACTCCGCAGCAGAGTCCTTCCGAGGACGGTCGTTAACAGCCCCACTTGGTATAAACACAGCTGCTGCTAACGGCGGGATCTGCTGACGCTGCGTGGATCACAATGAGTCGGATTCTGTTCCTTTTTAAAGTCCCTTGAAGTCTCCAGTAACAAAACCCCGCCCCCCCCCCCGGGGCTGGTTTGAGATCATTGAGCTGAGACAAACCGTCATTAAGTCAAAGTGGCTTTTTTTGTTTGTTTTTTATGTGCGCGTTCACAAAGCGTTAAACTAAAGAACTAATGGGGTTTATTTAGAGTCAGGTAAGGGGGCAAACGAAAACTCCCAGGAAGCCCCATGTTAAGGACTTCTAACCTTAGCCTGTAAAAAGCAGCTCACTCCGTCTCATCGGCTCATAAACCGAGTGACTGAGTGCTCTGCTGTTCCTCATGGGTCATAATGCTGCTGCAGTGTCATTGAAAAAGTAGTGGAGTGATGGAAAGGACTGCCAGCGCAGATGGAGAGCACTTGGCTTTTAGGTGAAGTGCACATTACAACAGTCCCTACGTAAAAATATGTCCAGGCACTTGACGCGGCCCCTGCAGTGAGTGGTGGTGGTGGGGGCGTTTAACCAGAGGCTGGGCGAGTTTCTCCTTATCTGCTGTCGAGTGCCATGTTTTCCAGGTAGGGTCCCTTAAATCCTCCCTTTTAATTTGGAAGGGATGAGGTAATGGGCTGTGGCCATGCCTGCCATGGATTGGTGGAGCTCACCTGTTTCCTTGTGCTGGCAGCCAATCAGGCGTGAGAGTGCTTATTGAGGGTGTGGCCTGACAGGTGCATTGTCCCAGGTGTACACTTTGGGGCGGAATCCCATAGAAGCAGCATGACGACCCTTTTCCAAGAGGGGTGACAGTAAGTACAGCGCAGGAGACTTACCTGCCCCAAGTGCATGCTGGGAGGGGGCATTTACATTTCCTGCACACCTGTTACACTGGGATGCATGTAGCTTGCATGAAACACGCATGTTACACCTATGCAGGTTGTGTTTCTGTGGGCAGGGGGGCAGATTATAACTGCAGATGGTAAATGCCCTCTATGCTCTGTCCCTTGTACTCTGGTGTGTAACTCCCATTATCCTTAGCCATGCCGTCATGGGTTTGTTATGTGTGGTAGCTGTCTCGCTTGTTTAATACGTACATGGGACTGACGTGACACGGGCATGTGCTGGGGAAATGGTCACATATAGAGTCTATAGGTGTATGCAAATAAAAATGGACTGTGCCGGGCACCGCAGAGTTAATGCCATTCTGCAACATACCTTTAAAATGCCTGCAGACAGAAGTGTTTTGGTTTGAGGAGGGACTGAGCAAACTAAACAGGGACATTTGGGAGGTATAGCTTTTCCTTACCGAGTTTCCAGTTAAAGGGGGAGTCTGGATATAGCGCTTCTAATGTTAGTAGCCCCCCCGGCCTTTAAATCCCTGGTACGGACCCCCTTATAATATTTATCTGTATACCAAAGCTGGTTATCCAAGCGCCCGCAGAGCTGAGTAACACGAAAATAGCCAGACTTACAGCGCGGCCCCCAAACTGCTTCTGCGCACACACACATTTACACACACTGCCACATACACACGCTAACACACTGCAACATACACACACACTGATACATACACAGCCACATACACAAGCTAACACACTGCCACATACACACGGCAACACACACACGCTAACACACTGCCACATACACACACGCTAACACACTGCCACATACACACGCTAACACACTGCCACATATACATGCTAACACACTGCCACATACACAAGCTAACACTCTGCAACATACACACACACTGATACATACACACGCTAACACACTGCCACATACACACGCTAACACACTGCCACATACACACGCCAACACACTGCCACATATACATGCTAACACACTGGCACATATACACGCTAACACACTGCCACATACACACGCCAACACACACGCGCTAACATACTGCCACATACACACACTCTAACATACTTACTGTCTCTCTCTCTCTCACACACTAACATACTTACTGTCTCTCTCTCACACACATTAACATACTTACACACAGGCATACTCTCTCTTACACACACACATATATATACTCACATGCTAACATACTTGTACACACATATATGCATAGTAACATACGTGAACACACAAACATACTTACAGAGAGATACTCGCACACCTCCTACGGCTCCCTCTTGGTCCTCACTGCTGCCTGCCTCTAAGCGCAGGGAAATGACGTCATTCTCCTGCTCGGGGTGCGGGGACAGAGGCAGCGCGGATCTCCGGCCAAGCGGCTTCCTCACCCCAGGTGAGGTTTGGGGAGCTGCGCTGGGGATCTCCTTACAGGGGCTGATAAGACTTTACAGCTTGGACAGGGAGGGGGGCAGGAAAGGGAATTTAAAAAAAATGGGGTGCGGGACTTCCCATGTGTTTCAGAATAGAGGGGGGGGGGTGAATCCCATGTGTGTTCAGAATAGAGGGGGGGCGGGACTCCCATGTGTTTTCAGAATAAAGGGGGGGTAGACTCCCATGTGTCAGAATAAAGGGGGGGGTGACTCCAATGTGTTTCAGAATAAGGGGGGGTGAACTCCCATGTGTTTCAGTAATAAAGGGGGGTGACTCAATGTGTTTCAGAATAAAGGGGGCGTGACTACCCATGTGTTCAGAAATAAAGGGGGCGTGACTCCAATGATGTTTCAGAATTAAAGGGGGGGGTGACTCCAATGTTGATTTCAGAATAAAGGGGGGGTGACTCCATGTGTTTCAGACAATAGGGGGCGGTGACTCCCATGTGTTTCAGAATAAGGGGGGTGACTCCATGTGTTTCAGAATAAAGGGGGGTTGAATCCCATTTGTTATCAGATAAAGGGCGGTGATTCCCATGTGTTTTTCAGAATTAAGGGAGGGTGACTCCCATGTGTTTCAGAAAGAGCGGGGCGTGAATCCCATGTGTTTCAGGAATAAAGGGGGGTGACTCCCATGTGTTTCAGAATAAAGGGGGTGAATCCCATGTGTATTCAGAATAAGGGGGGTGGACTTCCCATGTGTTTCAGAATAAGGGGGGGGTGCACTCCCATGCTGTTCAGAATAGAGGCGGGGTGACTCCCATGTGTTTCAGAATAAGGGGGGGTGACTCCCATGTTGTTTCAGAATAGAGGGGGTGACTTCCCATGTGTTCAGAGAATAAAGGGGGGGTGACTCTCCAATTGTTTCAGAATAAGGGGGGGGTGACTCCCATTGTTTCAGAATAAAGGGGGGTGACTCCCATGTGTTCAGAATAAAGGGGGCGTGACTCAATGTGTTTCAGCAATAAGGGGGGGGGACTCCCATGCTGTTTCAGAATAAAGGGGGGTGACTCCCATGTGTTCAGAATAAAGGGGGGTGACTCCAATGTTGTTTCAGAATAAGGGGGGTGAACTCCCATGTGTTTTCAGAAATAAAGCGGGGGTGACTCCAATGGTTTCAGAATAAGGGGGCGGGGGTGACTTCCCATTGTGTTTCAGAATAAAGGGGCGGTGGACTCCCATGTGTTCAGAATAAAGGGGGGTGACTCCAATTGTGTTTCAGGGTAATAAGGGGGGGGTGACTCCCATGTGTTTCAGAATTAAAGGTGGCTGACTCCCACTTGTGTTTCAGAATAAAGGGGTGTACTCCAATGTGTTTCAAATAAGGGGAGGGGAACTCCCATGTGTTCAGATATACAAGCGGGCGGTTGACTCCCATGTGTTTCAGAATAAAGGGGGGTGACTCCAGTGTGTTTCAGAATAAAGGGGGTGACTCCAATGTGTTTCAAATAAAGGGGGGTGACTCCCATGTGTTTCAGAATAAAGGGGGGTGACTCATGTGTTTCAGAATAGAGGGGACACAAGGGTATGGGAAAGGACTGATCAAAATTAACAGGGCAGCTCATAGCTCAATCATAGTAGAAATAATTAAATCTATGGTATAGATAACGCAGGTGGGTTTGTTAATTATTATAGGAGTTGTTACGGCGGCCGCTGGACTTTGGATTATAATATCTCTTTAAATATGTATATGTGTGACGCGGTCACGCAGCTCGTAATAGGTCACCAGCCCCTGCTTTGTGTCACATGACAATTCTGCATTCCCGGAATAATCTTAATTTCTGAGCTGACCCTGTGAAGGAAAATGAGTGGGGAAATATATATTTCCCCGTGGAAATGATCAGCGCGATGCTTTGGATAACAGGGGCGCTTCCATTGTCCCAAGAGCAAAAAATCCCAAACTTCGTGGTAAGCGGCATTGCGAGAGCGACGGGTGACGGACAGCGGCCAGAAATGTGTACAGCCCTGTGCGCACTGCCAGCTGTGTGACCGCATGGATCTTTTCTTGCAGGGCAATGAGCGCCAGGCAGATGGTTGCCCCGTCTGGGTGGGTTACGTATCCCCGGATCCCCCCTATGTCCGTGCGTGAAGCAGAATGCATGCTGTAATCCTCCTGTATTGGAGTGGGTAGGTGAGTGTCCCCCAGGGGCCGGATTCGGAGGGCCCCCCCCCCGCCGCCCTCTAGTATAACCTTTTCTCCTCTTCGTTCGCAGCAGACGGGCTGAAAATGAATGATACGGAAGTGTTCGTGCCGGACGGCGACTCGGTGGTCTTTTCCGCGCGGGGCCAGAAGCAGCGCTGCCTGTCGGCCGTCGAGCCGCACTTACCCGGCGAGGGGGATTTGCAGTATGAGGCGCTGGACAGGTTTTTAGGGGTGCCCCTGCGGAGACCCCACCAGCTCAGATCCTCCGTCCATGAGAGGGACTCGTTCCGCAGACACAGCTGGGAGCCGGGCAAACGGCTACAGGAAGCCGACGCGGACTACGACCAGCTCAGGTACGTGATTCAGGTCCGGGCATTGGATGACCCATGGGGCATTTATCTGATCCCTGCTTCGGGGGGGGGTATAAATAAGTGCAGGTAGAGGGCAGATCCCCGTGACGTGTTCTGCGCATGCTGCCTGCTGTCACGGTCTTTACTTCTGCAAACGGCGGCTTCAGGAAGCAGGCAGGATGGATGTGCCGTGGAATCCCCCCTTCTGGGGCAAGTCTGTGTCAGCAACAGACCTACCGGGCTGGTACGTGACCCACGCGCCCCCCCTCCACACACACCGCTACTGACACGCAACCCCCCACCCTTTACTGGGTTAGTGGCCCTTGCAGCCCCTGGTCTGCCCAGGAAGTTGGACGGCCGAGAAGCTGGAAGTAAATGGGGGGTCAGCGGGGGTAACGAGTCTGGTTAAAGGGCCAGGTACGGCTGCAGAGTGGTATTAATGGACATGGTGTGGCGCCGGGGGTCCGGTGTGGCGCTGGGGGTCCGGTGTGGCCCCGGTTTGTGCACTGGAGGTATCGCTACATGTATAGAAACCCCCTGTCTGCATCTTTATTGCAGTGTGAGTTTAAAGGGTCTGGATCCAGAAGAAATAGAAGGAAACATGGGGTACCCGAGAGACCCCCGCCGGACCCCCATAATCCGCAGCACAGATGAGATTGAGTCTTTGCTGTCACAGCGGGGAGAGGACATGGAGGTCACCCAAGAGGTGAGGCTTTCTCTGCACTAGTGCTCTGGGTCAGCTTCCTGGGCCCAGGCTGGGAGTCAGATCCACGCATCCACTGCTCATGCAGAGCTAGAGCAGATAGTAGCTGCGTGTTTAGTGTCTGACACGGGATGGAGAGTCGTTAGCATTTGGAACAGGCTGTCTATTTATAGAAACTGGTTATGACCGCAGATACTGGGCCGATGTACCCACAAGTCACACAATAGCCTATTGTTCTGACCCGACTTACACCTGCGGCGGGTACCTGCCAGATACAATGTGACACAACGTGCTTACTGCACACACCTCGTCCCCAGGAGCTTACAGTCTAGCGGTATAATGGAGACCCTGTCCCAAGAGCTTACAGTCTAGTGGTATAATGGCAGACCCTGTCCCAAGGAGCTTAAGTCTAGCGTATAATGGCAGACCTGTCCAGGAGCTTACAGTCTACCGGTATAATGGCAGACCCTGTCCCAAGGAGCTTACAGTCTAGAGGTATAATGGCAGACCCTGTCCCCAGGAGCTTACACTCTAGTGGTATAATGGATGAGTCACTTCATGGCTATTTTTGTTTTCAGGAACATGCGCGGCGACTGCAGGCATACCTCTCCTCACAGGCCTACCTCTGCAACCCGCTCTCCAAATCAGTCTCTATGACGGGCATTGATCACACGTACTCTTATCCAGATGGTGAGTCCCGGGGGGCCGCAGTTAGCCCGGGAGAGAAGGGTTGGCTGTCCTACAGAGCGCCCAGTGAGTGGAGTGGTATTAGTGCATCCGTCCTACTAAACATTTTTGTTAAATGTATAACACTTCCACATATTGTCCACCAGGGGGAGCACAAACACCATTTCATTCATTCACTCACTCACGCAGCATTCATTTTCCCCAGCACCGCCGTACATCACTATAAAACATGACCTGCGACTACCCCGGGGTAACATCACTAGGGACCCCCTAAATAACACGTGCTGTAAAAAGAAAGTCCAAGTTCACCCCCACTCTGCTCTTCCATCTCCGGGTGGCTGTACAGCGCCGTGGAATATGAAGGTGCTATATAAATCGATTAATATTAATATTGGCCTGGTTTTTGGTGTCGAGTAGAAGCCGATTTCCGCCCTCAGGCGGTGTTGTTGTGCAGCTTGGAGGGTAATCTGGAAGTTTTTCAGAGAGATTTATAAATAGCGCATTAGCCCGAAAATGTATTTTTAAACCAATGGAACGTTTTCGCTGCCAAGAAACAAGCGTTTCCCTGAAATAATACAAGTGGCTGCGCATGCTTACCAAATTTGTCTAGAAACCTAGAGCCTTTCCCTGGCGTTACCTGTGCTCTCGCCAGGAGGTGGTCTCGAGGGGGCGAGATGAACAATTAGCCTTTACGTCCCTTTCAGAAGCTTTACGCGAAATGACCGAGCGAAGAGACCAAGAAGTCCTCGCTAAGCGCTGAGGTCTCTTTGTGTTTCCGCTTAGCGTTTATCCGTTAAGAGGAACGTCTCAGGTGGCAACTTCAAGAGCCTAAAATGTTGTTTTTTTTCTCACAGATGGTACTCTGTACTCACACGGGAGACACCAGGCAAATAGGTAAGAGGTAAAGCCCTTCACACACCTGAGAACATCCCTGGGGGGACACGCGTCTCGCTGCGTGAAACACGCAATAACACAACCACGGCAACCTAAGCCACGCAGCCGACTCCACGGTATCCCCCGACCGCAGGTCTCCAAACCTCACGGACTGCAGCCGTAAAAGTAGCCGACGCTTTTAGGTAGTCTTTGGTTAGTGTTTTTGGAGCCGCACATCTTCAGAAATAACAGGTCGCCTGGCAAGGGTCCACGGGGGTGGGAAAGCCAACGGGATTATCTGCTGTCTGAACAAATCCCCGTCTTAGTGGAGAATTGGGCTTCCACACTCTCCACGGCCCCCCGTGCTGGCAGCCGCACCGGTCATGAGACGGAGATCAGCGTCGCTCCCGCTTCACCGGTCTTTTGATCATCTTGCCCTCGTACAGAAGTCGGCTTCTGGTCTCCGATGTTGACCTCGTCTCTTGTCTTCTGTAGGTTAAGCGCCTTGAGCTGCGGAGATATCGATGCCCTGGAGACGGACGAGAAAGAAAACCGGGAAAAAGAAGAGTCTCCGCTGGGGAGGACCTTGAGCTTCATCAAGAAGATGGCTGGTGGCAAGATGAAGGTAGGAAATCATGAATGGTTCCTTGAGGTTCTTGTGGAGGAGACATCCTCCTGCTTCACCAAGATGGTGGTCCATGAGCTGTGACTGTTATCAAAATCTGAGAAGGACATTGAAGAGCTCTCATTAACTAGTTGGTTGTTGGGCGCTTGGTTTTGGTTAGTCAGTGTATGAGACCGTCTAGAGAGGCGGCAAAGACAGCTGGGTTGTAGGTTGTAAGAGGGCAACCCGACATAATCGGTGGACAGCTGTCTATGAAAAACTCTTTCCTACGTGGACCCAGAGATGTCTCTGGAGAAGACGCCATGGGTTAAGGCCAAGGCTGGCGGGAGCTGTTAGCGGCTGATGCAGCATCTCGAGGGCAGAGTACAACTTCCGGAATTATTACAGCAACGTCTCATGATGTAACAACACAAATGGCCTTTTTCTAAGGAGCTTACAGTCTAGCGGTATAATGGCAGACCCTGTCCCAAGGAGCTTACAGTCTAGCGGTATAATGGCAGACCCTGTCCCAAGGAGCTTACAGTCTAGTCTATTAAATAACCTAAAATCATATAATGAGTAATAAAAAGTAAAACTGTCCCTAGTTAACCCTGTATGTGCACTACACATTTCTCTGACACACAAACTGTTATTATTTAAACATCCTATGTTTCCTTTAGCTTTCCAAGTTGTCTTATTTGGCAATGCCACCTCTGCTGTTAGGCGGGTACTGCCTGGCTTTCAGATTCCGTTTGGGTGCAGTCCCCAGTTGAATTCCCGGCGGGCAAGGCGGCAGCCGTGTGTACCCGTTAGCGGCGCGGCCTGGCAGCGGGGATGGGTTTGTTTGGCTGGGAATCCTCTCTGTTTATCTAATAGGTCTGTCTGGGTCCCAGGCTCCCGTTTAATTAAACGCAGGGCATTGTCCGCCTAAATCCCTCCGCAGCTACTACTCTGTAAATTCAGCCTTTACTCGCACAGCGGCTGCAGCCAAGCATTAACCCTTTGTATGGAAATCATTTGTTAAAGCAGATGTTCCATTTTATCGCCTTCTTTTGTAACGTAATGAGTTAAGCACGGCGTGGTGGGTTTGTAACAAAAGGGTTAAAACTGGTACTAAGCACATGTTATGTACACGGGAGAGGCGGCCATATGTATGGCATTAAAGAGCATCAACTACTCCTTAACTCTTTCTTAACCGCATCCAATCACAGAGAGGGCCGAGGAATTTCCTAGTGTTTATTATATAGTGATGTGTGTGTCTGAAAGTACTCTTATGGTCGTGCGCTAACCTCTACCGCTTCTGCTGGGAGGCGGCTCCGTGACTTTGCAGGGAAGGATTACATGCCACGTGTCAGCGGCGGCCTCTTTACAATCTGAGTCAGATGTGAAAATAAGACTTTTTTTTTTCTCTCCAGCTTTTTTTGGCGCATGTTTAAAGTTCTCGCACACAAAGAGAGATATGTCTTAATGTGCTTAGGGTTGGGGGCCCGTGGCATGCAGATCAGGGGCCGGTGCTTTGGTGGCAGGGCGTGTGGCCCGCAGCCCCGGTGCCTGTGGCTAACTGGCCATAATTAGTACACAATTAGTACTGAATAAATTACATCAATAAGGACCATAAGCCTGGGCACGCAAACTTCTTACACTCCCACAACTCCCATCATCCTAACCCCAGAAATTACTAATTAAAACCACGATCCACGATATATAACGGTCCATTGAACAGGGGTATTTCCATGGTTGCTATGGCGATAAGACCAGATTCATACATAGCCCACCCCATCAGTATACATTTCCCATACCCTCTGGAAAACGTCCGCAGGGGGAGTCGAGAACAAAAGACAAAACTCGCGACTTCCTCTTATATAAATAGCTTTAAATAGTTTTGTGCATTTTTACAAAAAAAGTACATTAGTATAAAAAAAAAACCAACAATATTAAACACAGAGCTGAGGGTTTATCTCCCAACCTTACAGAGCCACTTCTAAAACGCGTTCGGTCCTGAGATGCCGTCCCGGGGGCTGCGTTGTACGTTTGGGGGTCACCGCAGTAGTTGGGTTACCGGGTGACTTGACTGTTTCGTTTCCTTCATAGGCGGCGCCTGGTTCGTGGAAACCGCGGTGAACGCCGAAAAGGTGCTACAGGTATTTCTAGTGCTTTTTAATGTGCTTTATAGAGCTTTTAATTTCATTAAATTCATTTTTTTCTAAATTTCATTATTGGGCATTCTTGATACTCCGGCCGCTAATTACCTAATTAATGCGCTATCCTGGAGTCTCAGTTTGCGGGAGAAACTATATTTTGAGTTAAATTTAGGCTTAAATTCAAAGAACATGTATCCGGCCCTGATGATAATTAACAATAAGGGAGCTTTCGGTATTTGCCACTAATGCCTCTTGGCTGCCCATCCGAGTTGACTGACTCTCCACCAAAAATCCAATCCGTTACCCTTATAAATTAACCCCTTTAAACCGGGTCTTCCTGCCTCCCCCAAACCCCCGTAGAGGTTCTTTGTCCTCATCCAAACTTTTCCACTGTCCATTAAGTACCTGCGGCCGCCGGTGCCGGTTATTCTGGGAGTTTTGATGCTGATCCTTTCTTAATTATCTTTTTTATTAAAGGGAATCGCGTGATGCTCAGCGTTTCGATTAACCCTCTGATTGCACGTGACGTCCGATGGAGCGGTGGACCGTGGCTCATCAATGAAAAGCACCCGAAAATGGCCGCGACCGTCTCTTTGCCGGAGCCGTCCCGCCACGGTATGACATGTCAATGAGTCTAGACATTAATAAATAATAAAATAAATAGACAGCGTCATACGATAACGTTATTGCTATTCGGAGGTCGTACGCGGCGGCTGGCAGTCGGCATGGGTGGGACGGGACATATCGGTAAAGCACTTGGCGCTTTTGATGTGCGCCGTCGAGCAGAGGTGGGCAAAGTCCTGCTGCTGTGCCGGGTTCTGTGCCCGGTTCTGCAGATTTGTTGTGATAGCACCATGTTAAGAAGAGATTCTCCTTCTGATGTCATAATAGCGGCAGGGCCGTGTTTGTAACGTCGCCAAGGATATGCATTGAAGCGTGATTTGCAGCACCGTGTCTCCGGATCTAGATCTATTCATATTCGATCTAGATTCCCGATAGATATGGTTCTGTTCTGTAATGTGGCCTCTTATCTCCCCGATGCAACGCTAAATATAACGGGAGCTATTCCCAAAAGCCAGGCGCCTCCTGTCCATCGGACAGCACCATGCCCTGAAAAATGTGCTCTTGGGCCTAGCTCCCGGGCATCTTTTCTGTAAGATTGTGTCAATATAATAATTCTATGTAATATTTGCATGTCTATATTAAATAGCTTGGGTTTCCAGACCCTACTTTCAGTCCACAAGGAGGGAGTCGACTCCTCCGCTGAGTTGCTTGAATGCCTCATTAAAGGATGCTCGTTGAGCATCATCATGTAACTCGAAGAGCTCCAAAGTATGTTTGGGGTTTTCTTTTTTCCATGGACCCCATGAGGCATTTGACATTCAAAGTCCACCAGGAAGAGAATGGCTGACCAAAGAAGAAAACGATGGAGAAAGAAAGCCACCGGTGGTGGACCTGCCATCATCAGGGGCTTGTTTGAGACCAAGCAACGTCAGAAATGTCTAATTTGATCAAGGAACTGGCTGGAATCAGCCTTTAGCAGTCAAACAGCACCAGTTACCTTACTGTCTATTTACGAATAGTACCACGTGCGTCTTGTGGATTACCCACCGATTTGACATCTTGTTCCAGGCTGGCAAACAAGATCTTAATTGTTTCATTCTTCATGAAATTGGAAAACCTACGAGGTTTGTCTGCAGGTTTGAGAGTCTCAAATTGAGATCTGGGCTACTTGAGAAATGTCCCCCCCCCAAAGTGCTTATACCCAGATCTCATATTTTTTATAAAGCTGAAGGCTTTCTGATCACAATTATTTGTAGCTTTTGCTGGTTCTCCTCAAAATTTCCAAAATCTGGGCTCTCCGTTTCATCCAGTCCTCAGCTGTTTTTTTGGGTTGGGTGGAACGGGTGGTGGGTTTCGGAACAAAAAAGGTGAATTTGAGACGTGGAGCTCTCTGGTCATTGACGACCAAAGCTTGGATGGTCAACGATTGTTTGAGAGGCCCACGTCCAACGATTGTCTCCGTGGATTTGGTAGCCCCGCTGTACCGCACGCTCACTCCTCCTCCTACTTGGACGTCCAGCTCCGAGGGCACCAAGATGTAATTGCCGTTGAGCGCATAAGACCCGTCTTGCCTCTTAATGGCCAGATAGACGCCGTCACTGGTTGAAGAAGAGCCGCTGTTCTGTCGGATCAGAATGTTGGTGGCTCCTGCTGGGATGGTGATCACGTCGTTGTAGCCATATCTGAAAGCAAATTTGGACAAAAGGTTAGCAACCCAGTAAACAACATAAAGGCTTTTAAGCTTCCCCCCCATATATACTTTGTATTTATTATCGCTGGGATGTTTGCTTTGCGGAAGGACAGCCTCATAGATAAACAGTTTTCCCTGTGAATATAAATAACGCTAAAATATAAACATGCAATTCTACATTGTGGCACTACGTCCTTACTCCTTGTGTTACTGTCCCTGTTGTGTTTTGTTGGTCGTTGTAATGCACTTGTGTATTTGGTTGTAAAGTCAGATGGTAGATCCTGTAGCAATGAACGTCAGATCCAAACACCACCCAGAAGAAAGATTTGTTACCTGGGTTTAGTGAAGGATCCATAGGTCTTTGAGCAGGTGGATCCATTCCCGCCGCATACCATACACTTATCAAACTTCTTCTTTGATCCGATGACCCGGTCGCACCCTGCGTGGACACAGCGACCTTGAACACACACCGAGGTTGTGTCTGGAGAACACGGAGTACCATCTGCCACCTGCCGATAAGAGAAGAGAGGTCTCCGCATCAACAAGATATCATTACATGGAGCCATTACATTTTATTAATAGAGTGGCAGCAGATTTCGTAGCGCTATAATAAGAAATCCAGCATTCTGGACAGATTTCACTTTAGTGTGAAATCCTCTCTGTTTGACAACTTGAAGGGCTTGTCGTTCCTTGGCCTGAGATGTCTTAAAACTCAACTTTTCTTAGATGCGCTTATACGAAGGATTCTTTGGCAAAATGTGGACATTAATAAGAGGTCTGCTTACCCTTGGTTCCAGTACGTAGTAATACCCCAGGGGACGAGACTGGCAGGTAAGTTTACACTGGTCCTTCTCTGCAATGCCGCTGTACCTCGGCACCCAGTCCATCGGAGATGGGAAACCCTTGAAGAGATCCGTTCTGTGGTTGTACACGGCACACTGCTGTTCCCGGTACGTCAGAGCTGCGTCACAAAAAAGGAGAACATTTGGTTATTTCTGACCGAGGATAATCTGCCAGTTATTACTTTGTGTGAGGAGATCCCATGGACAACTTAGACATTGTAGGTTGTTTGGGACATCTATAACGTTTATAGTGCTTTACATGCACTTTGTTTATAGACATGAATTGGTCAGCGTCCTCGATAGATCACCTTGGACCACCATCCCAAATAGTGTTGTTATTAGACATTGGAATAGTACACATCCATGTATTGAAATTGTTTCTCCAGACGGCTGACTGCTCGGCCTTGGAGATGTACCGGACCTTAGGAGACAGGACGCTAGACCAACAGATATCAAGCAACCCCTCTTGGTCCTAACTGTCCAGGCTTAGTAGACACTCGTCTTCGTAGATCAAGAGAAACTCACCTGTGCTGCCAACACACTCCTGTGTGTTACAGGAACGGTACTGGGTCCTCTTCCCCTCGCAATACTTCCCCCCATTCCTCGGGACAGGCTTGTTGCACTCACGATGGGAGAATTGCACCCCCCCTCCGCATGTCCGAGAACATTCTCCATATGGACCCCAGGAGCCCCATCCTCCGTTAACTGGAGTCTGCAAAGGAATGCAAGTAGAAGATATTACAAATGGCATTCCCCTTGCCGTACAATGCTAGAGAACAAAGTGGTTGGGGTACCAAGCAGAATCCAAGAGGAAGAACTCACGTTGAAGGCTTTCATCTCAACTTTGCTGATGCACCGTCCGTTCATACAAGTCTTTCCAACCCCGCACTGAGTTCCATCAGCCCAGGGGAAATGCTTGGTCTGGCACATGAAATGCCCATCGATTCTACCCGTACACCACAAAGAAGAGCAGGGAGTGTGGAGATTGGGGCAATGTCGAGAGTCTGGGCCAAAAGTCAGCTGGCACTGGCGGTCGGAGTCGTAATCGTTACCCGGGAAGGGCACGGGTAAACGCAGAGGAGTTCGAGGTTTGTCGAGAAGACAGTGGCCTGTAGAGAAGGACATACTTGTGATAGAGTACAGAAAGTTTTGCCCAAACTTAAATATAACAAAAACTAAATAGAGCAATAATTACAAAGGCTTTTAGCAAAGGTGTCTACGTAGGTTGCAAGTTAACATGGGATTCTGTAAAACTGTTAATGAAGTCTTACCATGCCCATTGTCCAAGAAGTCGGTGATAAACCTGGCACTGCAAGGAGACCATAGCTCTTCAGGGTCTACATATGACATCACAGGTGCCATCATGTGTCTGGTGTTGCTGGCAGGCCGGTTCAGTTCCACACAGGGCTTAGAGTTGTCATGCAACATGTTAAACACGTGACCTACAAAGAACACATGGAAATGTTGTAATGATCATTCTCTGATGGACTATATGGAGACCATAGATCATTATAGATTAGTATAGATTATGGATGCGACTCGAGTGTTTATCTTCAATCTACTTGAAGCTCATTACAAGTGAAGGTAACCTGCAAGTCTCTAAGCCCTGCCAGACTCCGATTCCCACCATCCCTGTCCAGCCAAAGCTGAACTGCATATTGCGGCTTAAATACATCTGTAACACTGAAACATCTTGCGGGCTGTTTTTTTTCTTACCAAGTTCATGTGCAGCTGTGAACGCCGACTGTAAACCATCATCTTCCACTATGGAGCAGCTCCGGGATGGATCGCAGACTGTACCAACGTCGGCCATCCCGAGCGTGTCGCATGTGGACAGCCCGCATAGGTTCTGGGAAAAAAAATGTGGCTTAGACTCAAAACACATTCATGCAACGTGAAGAAAACCATTGTGTTGGAAGGTTGGAACAAACTCCAGTCTACATACCTGCCTGGTGAAGAGTATGGCCGTGTCAAAGTGTTCCGAGTCAGAGTCATTAGGTTTGTTCAAGCCTTTCTGCCACTCGCAGAAGTTCCTCAGCATCTCGGCAGCGTTGGTGGTCATCTTCAGACCCGAGTAGTTGTTGTGTTTGTCAGCCTTCCCTATTACCACCAGACGTGTCACCACCACATTGACCGGGTTCTTCAGGCTTGGGTGGCGGAAAAACTTTGCCGTGGCAGCCATGACAGTCAGCAGGTAGCGTTTCAGGCCTGCCCCGTGAAATGTCGCCATGGTCTCGTCTGCCACCACTAGTGTCTCCACGTAACGAGGGACGGAAGCAAAGCGCTGAAAGAAAAGGGGAAAAAAGACAGTCGTGATTCCGCATATCAGACCAAGAAAAAGAAGACAACAAGTGGAGATGGACTGGCTAACTAGTGTAATAAAAAAACATTCCATGACATCACCAAACCCAAACTCCCAAAACGCGTCAAATAATGAAATTCTCTCAGTCCGGCGGTGTTACTGTAACTGAGCTTTGCGATGTCTTTCATTACCTCCTTCGAGGCACATGTGTGCGGATTTACGAATCACACCCTGGGCCTCTCGCTCTACATGCCACTTTAGCCTCACCAGTTCTCCCGATATCTGTGATATTCATTAATGTATCTTGGCCTCATCCATCATCGCGAAATGTGGTCACAATTTACCAGGTGAAACAAAGTTCAAAGATGAACTAAGAAGCGGGATCTGCTGTGAATTTACGCAGAACTGCAATTGCCCCGGTGAGGTCCTTTGGATTTTTTGTTTGGGGGGGGGGGTTGGGGGTTTGCATATACAATGAACATATACAATGTATGCTGCGTTCTATCACAATGGCTTCAGTGTTTAGCACACGCTTGGCTTCCAGTAGCCAGGACCTACGGACGTCGAGTCCGGATCGTTTCTAGACTATTAACTCTACCTAACTGTCCCCCAACGCGTCGTATCGTCCCCTCCGCGACTTTTGATGTGGGTATCGCTGTCCGAGAGCAATTAGGCTTCTGTGTGAAGACTTAGAAAGTTCCCTGGAGTGATCAGAGCAAGTTTGTACTCGCAGGGTTCTCAAACACTCACTAAGTGGAAGGATGCTATGTTTTTCGCTCTTACGGGGTGTTCGGTTACATAAATACGAGTACGAAAAAGAAAAAAATACAGAGTAAAAATATATATACTAGGGTTTATTCCATAGAATACAGCCCGAGATTCCGCCGAGGTCGGCAATAGACGGTTGTGACGTTGCTTTGTGATCAGCTGATGATCCCCGACTTATAAAAGGTTCTAAGTTGCAGAGATAATTTACAGAACACTTAATACAGCCGTGTGCTGCTGACATTTTGCAGAAATGAGTTATGGTCGTGACGGAAAGCCTCCTAATCCTGAGAATTTTAAGGGAGGACTTGGATATCCGCCGGGTTCTTACGGATGGGTATAAAGGTTACTTTTCTGACGACGTGCTTTTCTCGTTACTATTCACGTGCGTAATAAGTTCCGTGTACGTAGGAACGACGAGGGAAAAACACCCAAACAAAGGATGGTGTTTCCCGTACCATCGTATCCCGGCGTTTTATGATGACAGCTCTCTGGAATGGTTTCCATCTGGACTCTGGACGTCTGTGTTTGGTTCCCCGAAAGCTTGCGCAAAGCCGGTATTAATGGGATGTCCTCCTCGTGCTGAATAAACTATGTGTCATGGACAGTAATGCGTGGAGTTTGTGTGTTTGTGTGTGTGGGAGAAGAGGCTTTAGAGAGGAACGCTGCGTACCCAGTCAAAAATGTTCTTAGAAAAGCTCCAATAAATGACGCATTGGTTTGTGCAATGTTAATGTATCATCGTCCTATGTGTCGGACTTCTAAGGATCGGGGCAAGATGGAAGGCACAGGGTTATTTTGGAATCCACGCTCATCTTTTCCATGTCACGGAACCCCCCCCCCGTCACATGCTCGGAAAAGCTCCTGAAATATAGGTTTTTATTTGAAGACGTGAAAAACCCATCTGGCTGGAGAAAGCCGGAGATCCTATCTGCGCGGTACGGTTACAGAGGCTCCCTCGTAGCCCTTTTCATTTCCTGAAGTATTCCTGCCCCGGTTACGCGGCATTGTCCCTCATCACAGGATTTCACGGGTGAGCGCTCTGGATGCCGTTCACCTATTGAGCATTGTGCTGTAAGCCAAGCCGTGCCAATTCTACAAAGACTACATTCATTCATTCGCTGTCTGAGGGGGCAGCGTAAGGAACTCGGTGTCGGAGCCCTGTGTTTGGACCCCTTGAGTGATCCTTGGCGTGTCTCCACGCACGGTTGTCTTACCCTTGCTTTGTCTAACGCCGAGCCGGGCACTGGCACGGTGTCCGCCATCACGCAGTAGCAGCCCGCGTGCCACGGGAGGATTTATCGGCGAGGGCTTCATGGCTTACGTGCCAAAGCCTCGAGTGCTGTAGTGGGTTACTAATACAACACACTTTTGGGACACCAAACGGTCGTATTTCGCTTGAAAGGAGATGGGTTTTCTTTCTCCGACAAAAGGGCATTAAGTGCCAAGGCGGGTATCTTGGCTTCGCCGCTGCTCTAAACGGCGGCTCCGGGAAAATCTGTTGCCGCAGATTTCCAACAGCGTTTTACATTGTCAAGTCTTTGGGAGCGAACCAAGGAGCTCAACGCGGTCAGATCTCCAAGATCGACTGCCAAGGCTTGGGAGAAAAGGCTGTCGGCTTGTGCGATTCTTCCGCTTTTTAAAGGGCGAGGTTTGGAGATCCTTTTCAATTACTTTTTTCCTTTCCAAATGAAGCAGCTGCGGAAGACGTTGCATTATTAGACGTCCCAAACGTGATGGGAGACACTGAAACCCAACTGATAGATAATATAGTAGTAACTTTGTAAGTATCTGATTACACTCACACTGTTAAAACGACAAATCAGCGTTTAATTCCAAAGCAGCGCATGAAACCGGGTGAGCCTCCAAGCCCCTCTTTCCCCAGTCTACCTGCAGTGGGTTTTATGATGTCATTATGATGTCATTATGATGTCCTGGGACCATCTTTTGGTCCCAGGACATCTACATGCGCTTATATCTGTATTAAATGCACAGAAGTATTAGGTGGCAGTCCTGATGTTTTAGGCACCTGTATAGAGTCTGTTAGAGTCGGTAACAGAATGTCCGTGACGTTGAAGAATAGATCTGGTTAAAATAAATGAAGCTTTTCCACTTTGGTTCATATATCTGGACTTAAATGGAAAAAGTGTGCGATTGGAAAAAGGATGATTGTAGGGGAAAAAAAAAAGGTTTGTGGTAAAACCATTAGCCAGCATAACCTTGAATTCTTTGGCTGGGGACCAGAGAAATCTAGTCTCCTGGAAGCCGGTGAGATGTCAGATTTCCATCTTTTACCAGCCCCCACAGTTGGTCCAGACAGAAACCAGTGGGAGGCATCCATGCGCGGGTCTGATACCCGGCACAGTGGATATGCTTCTTCCACTCCTGAGTGGGATGTACACTTTACCATCCTTCCGTTAACAGAAACCTAATAGGGGCAACCCCCGTTTACTTCGTCAAGTCTTTGACCATCTGCTTTAGAATCTCTACAATTAATCGGATATTAGAAGAATGTTACGAAGGTTCTACCGGGGTCACGTCAACGAAACGAAACATCCAGAGCCTTGAAAATGTGAAAAGGCACGAGCTGTAATTTCAGCTTTTATGTGGTTTTATTTTGGAGTCATGTCCGGCTGCCAGAATTTAAATATATAATGAAGCCAGTCGTTGGAAGGTCGGAAATGTGGGGGATTAAATGCAAATATATTCTTGGGAGTCTGAAGTGATGGATGAGAGTTCTAAAGCTTCGGAACACTAGATTTCCTTTCGGGTGAGGCATGCCCCTGTCGACGTATCCGTCCGTCAACAATTGTTCCTTGTTCGAGTTTGGTTTGTTGAGGGCCCGTTTGGGTCGGCCCGGCTCGGGTCGTACAGCATTGAAATGTAAAGGGAGAATTTCAGCGGATTCGATATCAAACGGAGCGTGACCAGAGCTGGCAGTCATGCGTTCCACCGTTAAACTAACTCATTCGGGGACTTCAGAGCCTCCATACATTGTAACGTTTGACGTTTGAGGAATGTAGAACAGGTTTGGACAAGGAATGAGAAGGTTTAATAACATTTAATCGGGACTGGATACACTTTTGCTCAAAATATAAATCTACCATGGCCCAGAACAAGAGAATTCTCAGTTCTTTACCTCATTTATCTCTCCATATGAGTTTCTACTGGTGACAATAGAATATTATAGGGTTACGCTGTAAAGTGAGTTTCAGGGGGTCCTGTGTATTTCCCCTCCCAGTCTGGCACTCAAAGGGTTAGATGACACGGCGTGTGATCCACATTAACCTGATGAGCGCCGGGGCAGAGTTCACACCTCTAGCTGGTAATGGCCTTTGCCATAATGGACCTCATCGTTAAAGATCAGATGAAGAATACGTGACCTACGAGCTTCGCTGGGTATGGTGCCAGTATGCTGGGCTGCCCCGTGGATCTCCCCAACTTGACCCCCAGACCCCCAGGTAGGCGTGGGGCCCCCAAACCTGCTAACGTTGGTCACACATTGCCATATCTTAAAACTGGGAGCCAAGGTGCTTGTATTTTTCTACCACATCTGCCGGCAAACGAGAAATGACATATAACGCGTAGTGAAAGTGATTTAACACCGCCCTCGTCACGGTTTAACGCAGGCAAATGGTTTGGGTCATTTTTATCAGCGACGCAGCTTGCCTTTCCTATCTTCCTATAGTTCGTACTAAACGGTAATGATCATTGGCCGCGTTTAACAAAATTTTGACGCTTGTAGTGCAAATTTGGATTCTAGTGGAAATGAGACTTCTTTGCGGTGTCAGGTGCATGGAGTGCGGGTCATTCATCAAGCAGAGAGCTGTTTGTCGGGGACACAGAGGAGCCATCTAGAATATCGGTGTATTTTGCTTTTCAAAGGTTTGGGGAAAGAGCGGGACTTAAAGGGGAAAACTATAGTTGGTTAATTATTCAAACCGTCCAAAACCAATAGCTTTGTGTGTGTGCCAGTTTCTACTGTGAAATATGACATTTAATTTGGGGAATTCCGCGTCATAAATGTGCCTGCCGACCATTATTAGAACTGTTACTTTATTCTAACTTAAAACATTGTTTCCGAACCCTCCCCTGGTTCCTACCTTGGTTCTTCTGCTTGAAGTTGCTCTGTTCTTCGCGTTGTTGTCGTTTTCGCCTATGTTCCCCGGGACCGTGACGGAAACCTGCGGGCCCACGTTGCACATGGGTCCATTGGTCTTCTCTGGGACCTTCCAGCGGATGATGTGCGCCCCGACACCCTCGGCGCTGTTTTGACCTCCGCCTTCCAATGGCTGTATGTGGTATTCAGCTCCCCGGTAGTGCAAAACGCCCAGGAGCGAGGCTCCGTTGTAGTTCACGGCTGCGATGGATTCGGGGTCGGAATTGACAGCTCCCGTGAAGTAGCTGCCAGATTCGGAGAGACCGCTGGCGTCCGACTGCCCGTTTCTGCCCAGATACTGCACCGTCAGGTCCTCCGAGAGGAAGCTTGGATCCCTCTCCAAATCCAGTACCAGTTCTTCCCCAAACGCACGGAACCGGAAGATCAGGTGGTTTTCGGAGGGTTCCCCGTAACCATCCCCATGCCCGGCACGCTGCTCCTGACTCAAGCTGGAGTTTAGTCTTTCCGGAAACACAATTTCCTCCTTGTAACTGGCTTGGGATCGCTCTCCAAGAGTAATTACCACGTGCACCCAACAGGCAGCAAGTGCAGCGATGCACAGCATCATTCTAGAACAGGACATCTTCGTACAATAATCTAAGAGTTCTCAGCAAAAAGTCCCAGTGTCTACGTAGGATTAAAAACACATTTTAAAATTCTGAAAAAAATAATAAAAAAGTATTCCTTCCAACAAAATGCTGGGAATTCTTCCTTCCGCCCGAGCCGTGGCACAATTTCCTAGAATGTCACAAAATCGCGTTCCAAAAGAAAAATGAATAGAGTTTCTTGCTCTTAAAGTCTAAAAACTTTTCTGAAACAATGTAACACCCGCTCTTTCTTAGAATCCAAGAAAGCGAATGTCCGGGCGGATTTTATTTTCCTTCTTTTCTCCTTTCCTTTCTTTTTTCGCTTTTCTTTTTCTTAGAAATCAAGTTCTTGTTGAACTTCTGCCACGCTTATTCTTTTTCTTGTCTCCAGGAAAAAAAGACATATTTTAAAAAAAAGACCAGCAGATGAATTCCAAAAGGAATAATCCTGATAACGTTGTGATCAGCGTATAAATTCTCTTCGGATAAAATGACAGAGTCACTGGAAAATATTTCTGTTGCTTTGGCTTTTCCTCCTTCTTGAAATGTTTCCTCTTTGATAGCTTTCTCTCTCCCTTCTCTCTCGTCCCCTGAACTGACTGTTCATTGAAGCCGAGTGCTGTATTTAACAGCTGTCCCAGCTACTCAGAGATTGGCTGGATTTCCTTTTTTTTTTTTCTCTCTAAACTCTTGTTTAACTCAATTGTCGAGCTGCTCGCTCAGTTTTTTTTTTTTCTCGAAAATCGTTATTATTAATTTTTTTTCTCCTTTCCCTCCCTGCCCCCCTAGAGGAGCTGGAAAGAGCCGCTTTTTTTAAAAAAAAATTTGATTTTATTTTTTTGTTTCAGATTGAAAGTTTAGAAGTGGCAGCAAAAAAAAAAAAAAAAAGAAATAAAAAATTTCAGCCGACCGGCCAAATTCTGACACAGCTGTTTTTATGTATTCCGCGTCGCTGGTTTCTCAGCTTTGTTTAAATACAGTCATCCAACTGTCCATAGGTTTGTTTTGCCAATACTTTATAGTGACAATTTTAGAAATGGGGAAAAAAATACAAAAAAATATATTATTTTAATTAATTAGAATGTTTATTCTGCCTGTGAGGTACCGGGGGCAGCTTTTGAATGAATGGGGTGTTATGATTTGGGGTGGCATTATTGAGATTTCTACATATAGAGCAATAATTTAGTTTTTCACCTGTAGTAACACAACAAAGATTGGACCTGTTCTCCTTCAATGGCAATAAACAGAGAGTTTCTGGACCTTTAAACGCTTTCATTAACGACAACGGTGACTTGCAAGCGAGAATAAAAATTCAACAGAAGTTCTAAGGGTAAGACACGGTGGGAAGCCGCTTGGGAATATGTATTGTTTGGTGACAAACGTGTAAATCAGATCTGGCAATTCCATTGTGCATGGACTGGCCTATTCACAAAGGCTTGTTGGGCAGAATCAGTTTCAGCCCACAGGAGGAGGCAGGTTAACCCAGAGCAGGGTCTGTCCGGCTTAAGGACCGGCTCCACTGCCGGCATGACTGCCGGTTCTACTAACAGGTCTCACCCACTGACTGGCGGTCAGCTCTTTGGCAGATCGATGGGAGACGCGCAATGCACTACTCAGGATAGATCGATAGGAGACCCTAGCCCCGGGAGCTTACAGTGTAATGGTAGAATGGGAGCCCCTGGTCATTTCACAATAGTAGTACAGTACTCAGTCTAGCTGAAGGTACTCACGGTATCACTCAGTATAGCTATTTGTCACTTTCCCCACTAAATGTGTAAGCTCTTGCTGCACTGTTACCTCATGTCACTTCCTTTTTTTGGGGTGGTTTTGTGTTCTAATCGTTCTGTAATATCCGCTGTAGAAGAGACAGGTGAGAGTGTTGATCACACCGCAACATACACTGTTGCGTCCTGAACGGGAAATAAAGTCTACAATGGAGCCTTTGAGATAAAAATGTCCATCGGACAGTTGGTCTCTACCTGCCTTCACAGCCCACCTTTCCATCCCTGATTTGGGGAGGTTTGGGATTTACCCTGAAACTTTTTGGAACAGTCACCTTGTGTTTTTAGAATCTGATCTTAATTTGTTTACTTCCAGAGCTCTTTTAAGACTTTTCAGCTCAGGCTATGATATATGTTTGGAGGTTTTAGAGCAGGTAGCAGAAGAGGCTAATGTGAGGCTGGGAGAGGCTAATACTGTTTGCTCCGGTTTGAGTATTTGGGTTATACAGTTACATGGTATACGCTATTAGCTCATTCAACAGCAGAACTGTTCTTCTATTGTTTGCAGCCCGTTCTGGAGCAGTCTGTGCATCTCAAATTGCAAATAAGAGAACTGTTAAGGTGCTTTGGCCCTAGGTACACCTAAAATAGTCTCCATGCTGCCACAGCATGCATTGCTCTGAAGGGAATAAATGGCGGCAGGCCGGGAGAGACGCCACAGCGGGCGAACACGGGGCAGGGATTAGGTAAATTAGAGGACTATTTAATTGGGCCCTTTGGACTAGGACTGTTATCACCTTATCTTTTTACTTTGTTTTCCAGACCCAGCTGCTGATCCTTCTGTAATAAGTCAAAGAAGCCGAGGCCTTCTATCTTCAAGAACAACCAGGATCCAGAAAGGACAAAAAGAAAAAAAGGCCACCGGGCATCGTTATCGTCCCTCCTGCCCTGCCTCCCTTGTTCCTTCCCTAATGCCTGCTCCCTAGTCCATTTATCCCTTCCTCCTTAATCCCCTGCCAAAGAGGTCTCAACCTCCACCAAATGTTCCACCGACGACTCGCCTGTCAGTGGTAAGGCGGCTTTCCCTTCCAAGGTTGCCAGCCAACACCTTCTATGGTTCATCGAGGGCCAGAACTGGGCACTGACTTTGAGGTTGGGCCCAGCAATGCCCCTCCGATGATGGCAGTGGTCAATGGCAAACACCGACATTGTAGTCAGGCTTGTGGCTCAGGGCGATATGAGGTTTTTGCCAGATGCAAACAGCTTGGTGGGGTGGCTCAGCTCGCTGTTTCTTGGGCTAGATGTCTAGTTGTGCTCCTAGCCGGCCCCTCGGACCCACGTATCACGATGCAAGAAGATCTGGAGCGCTGACTTACGCTGAATGAGAGGTGACTCAGGGGAGACCGATGCCGCTTCGTTGGGGGGTCTCAATAACCCATTTTTCCCTATGTTGTTAATAATAAATGAGACTTAATTTGCCATGTTCATGTTTCAGTTTGTTTATTGGTTGTGATTGAAAGTATTTAGTGGGGCATATGCCCCTTATTTCCACGTGGACCTGCTACAAGCTCTGAAACAACCATTGGAGGGGAATGTGCCGGGAGAAGAACGCACTTGGATTTATGGTAAGATTCTCCTAAGGAGATTCCATATTCCTGCCCACAAAGTTAACCCCATCCCACCTGTAAGTGTGTCGTTTATTCCTTCTGTCTGATCTACTAAATGGCGTAGCTGTCCGTGTATCTATGATACATGGATACGGTGAACAGATAGTTAATTGAATATGCCTGTCTATACAATATACATTGTATCGCTGGGTTACTATGTGTTACTTTTTTCATTGAGCTGCTAGGAGCTGACTTTTCTGCGCACTCTGACGTAAGCCGTCATCCTGACACGTAATGAATTCATTTTCTGTGACTGTTCCGTGTTTTCCCATCTGCCCGACAAGTCGAGGAAAGTCCTGCAGCTGAGACGTCAGAGCGAGCCATTCCCAGGCTGTGCTAACGGGAAGCACTAACTCACAGCTTCCCATGGCCCCCAGGCCGTCCCATTCCCTCTACTGCCTCTAGCCGGACGTTCGGGGCAGAATCTCCATGTGTCGACGTGGATCTGTCTGTACTCCCTCTCTGTGTCATCCTGCGATGTGTAATAGCACATCCTGTTCTCTCTGTAACAGATAGGTGCTGCTTATGTTGTAATCTGCTGTGACGTCACGTGTATAATCTGTACCACATTCTCTGTTGGTAGGTGCTATATAATGTATTCTTCTATACATCTTATGTTGTGTATGATACAGAATCCCGGTGCTTGGATAAAGGGTCTGACAGCTCCCTTTTCCTCCAGTAATCATCTGGTCTTTTTTCTTCATTATGTTGCCCTATATGATCTTTACCATTCTCCCTTCTTCCACCCTTTTTAGTATTTAGAAACAGACCTGACCCTTTTCATCTGGGGTGTAGCCTTTTATTGGGAATTGTTACCAGGCGCCGTTATTTGCAGAATTTAAGCATTTCCTTCATGGCTGCCCTCATCTCACCTCTGCTCCCCTAGGATATCTTTGTATCGAGGTTAAGATTTAAGCTATAACTTCCACACCATTACTATAAACAGGATCTGCATCCTAGATGGTTATTGGGACTCTCACACCTTCCCCTGACCCCGGTCTCTTGGTTTAGCTCCAGATTACAGCCAAACCTGCATTATCTTGCTTACTCTAAAAGTTTAAGTTGTTCCTCTCCAACCCTCCTGACGCCATTCATTAAGCACCAACTACATCGAGCTGTAGTGTTTTTGTAACAAGCGAGACCTCAGCCTTCTTACCAGCTAATAGACATCTTCAACGCATCGGTCCCATGGGATCAACTAAAGCCTAATGTTTCCTCCATCTGCTTCTGAGAGCTCCATAACGCAGCCATAGCCTTCTACTCTTTCCAACTCATAATAGTTCCCTGGTCCATCCATACCTTTGCTACAAGCCCCTGAGCTATCTTTTTATTTCTTCAGCACTTCTGACCACCATAGTGGACCAATGTCACTGGCACCCCAAGAGACGTTACTTCCGTTTGACTCACCGGAGAGGCTCTCAAAGCAGAAAAAACAACTCACAACTCATCTTACTGAAATATCCAAGGTTAAAATGTATAGAGAGTTATTTGTACGGTCTTTGGTGGGGAACGACCTAGTGGCGACCAGTTTAGATGAAGAATGAACGTAATTCTGGTATTTTGGTTATGTGTGGCTATTCCCTGATCTCATTTGCCTGGTTATTCTCCCCTCCAAGACTCCCTTTTTTTATCTATACTCCTAAATTTTCTTAGCTGGGAAGGAACTATTTATCATTCTTGCATACCACAACCTTGAGCCCTTACTGCCTTGTTGGAGAATGTTTACAAACAGGCGAGCTGGCAGAGTTCCCAGACAGTTATCATAATTTACACCATACATATGGACATACCAGTTGATAAAGTAAATCCCGGGGCAGCCATCACTTCCAAGGCCCACAATTTCATGCCCTCATTGGTGCTTCCTGTTCTGACACATTGCCCCAGTCCACAAGACTAGTTGCAACCAGGAAAAGTTCCGTTGTCTACTCTGTGAGCTCTGGGAATAAAATGCAGGATTAGAAGCTCAAATTGCAGACACTTTGTTGGTACTGGGACCAAGTCAATCCCAATTGGACAACTTCACGGTAACCTGAGGCTGAGGACACATGTCGGTATGTTTGAGTTTGGGAGGTGGGCACTGGTGGATTCCTGGGGAGACTCCTTACCTGTCTGCCCAGTCCCCTCTTACGTCTAAGTCACCCTACCCCACACGGAAGGGGATAAAGGCAGCATCACTCCCTAGCGGCTGAGTGAGTGCCTGAGAGATTGCGTCAATCGGTCAATCTCCCCAGCAGGAACACCAGGGAGGGGATACAGGGGGCATCACTCCCTAACTACTGAGTGAGAGCTTAGGAGAGGGCACAGTCGGCCCATCTACCCGGTGGCAGCAGGAGCACAAGGGAGGGGGGCACTGGTGGATTCCTGGGGAGACTCCTTACCTACCTGCTCAGTGCCCTCTTATGTCTAAGTCACCCTGTGCTCTTTGAGGGGCGTAGGGTGAACGGGAAACCCCATCTGGTCTGTCCTAAGCAGACTCCCATGACCTACGGAGGCTCTACAAGCCAAGAAATGCTTGATGCGCCTAACCGCAAATTCATGGCTACAAAACGCGAGATGCCTGCTGACAATTGGAACTGTGTTGCTACGGAGACTTATTGTCCCACCACGTCGCATTTTTGAGGTTACATTAAGTTCATGGTGGGCAACAGTCGGTGGTAGTCCCGGAGAGGGGGCTCATTTGAGAACCCTGGTTTTATCGGGGAGATAACCGGGGTTTATCCAGCCGCAACTATAGCCCGGCTACCGCGTGGACTATTCCCGGGGTAGTTTCCGGCGCTGTCGCTCAGGGTCCCTATGTCGGGTCACATGGCTTTTTGGGCCATAATATCCTCGGACCCTGTGGTTTCCATTGGTACCCCGGGATTGACACCGCTCCCTCGGGATCACCCCTAAATAGTGACTCTTTGCCGGGTGGGCATTATTGACTATAGAACTGTATGGCAGTGCTGGGCTGCCTGGTGTTTGATGAGATTACACTCCTAATCATATCATGTGTTGTGTATAAATATCTGTGCTGCCTTCAATAAACTGAGTTCTGTTTTACCGCTACATTACATCTTGACTGGTGCTTGCGGAGAGAGTTACAGAGGATGTGAGCAACTGAGCATTCACGGCAAGGAAGATCTCATAGGCGGATCTACTCAGTCTAATTATGGGTCCCCATCACATTCACCCCAGAGGATTTCAGTTCCCCCGTGGATAATCATTAACTAAGCTTAACTGGGAGGACTTGTATAGGCATCTTGTGGTAGCCATCAGTGGCCCTTGGATTGAAGGCACCATGCCAAGTTGAGAATAAGAACTAAAATTTGTAGGGCACAGAGTTTATCTTGTTCTGAGAACTCATGGTGTACAATGGCACCAAATTCCGAGTGTAGGATCTTGGAGACACTGGGTATGGGGTTTTATTGGATTTATGTTGACTGCTGTTCTGGTTGGTTTGCTGAGCTTGTCTTTTGTTATTTTCTCTTTGCTTTTATTTCATTTCCTTGTTTGCGACATCTGACTGTGTCCCCTTTCTCCCCACTCATGTGTTACTATTTGCGGCTTTGAGTGTTCTCCCACATATCATCTCGCCTTTGTAGCAAACAAAAGGGAAGAATGGGGGGAAAAGGAGCTCAGTGAGCTAAAAAGAGAGAGGAATTTTGTTTTAGTTAATCTATTTTTTTCCTTTCTTCTGACTTTATGAGAGATATCTGTCTGTCAGCGAACAGGAATTATAAAGCTCAAGAGAGAAGAACAGTGGGAGAGGACGTCTTATCTATTTTGTTACAGAGATACCTTTATCCCATACAGGAACAGGGGGAGAAGGACCATGGAGAGTGAACAGAAGAGAAGAACAATGAGAGGAGGGGCTTGGAGAGTGAACAGGAGAGAAGAACAATGGGAGGAGGAGCTCGGAGAGTGAACAGGAGAGAAGAACAATGAGAGGAGGGGCTTGGAGAGTGAACAGGAGAGAAGAACAATGGGAGGAGGAGCTCGGAGAGTGAACAGTAGGGAAGAAAAGTAAGAGGAGGAGATCAAAGAGTGAACAGGAGGAAAGAACAGTGATAGAAGGAGCTCAGAGAGTGAACAGGAGGTGAAAACCGTGGAAGGCGCTTAAGGAGAATACAGGAGGAAAGAACAGTGGTAGGAGGAGCTCGGAGACTGAACATGATGTCAGAGGGAAGCAGGGAGGAAAGTCCAAAAAGTGAACAAAAGGGAAGAATGGTGGGAGTGGACGTCTCATCTACTCTGTTAGAGATATCCCTTTATCTGATTCATGGCCGGACTGGGAATTAAAATCATCCCTGGAAATAATTGAATACCAGCCCCATATTTCACGGTGCCATTTTTGAGCACATTGGACATGGTCAGTTTTACCTTGCATTTTGAAAGTATATATAAAAAAACATATGAGTCATAAATGAAATACATATAAAAACACATAGTTCCTAATATCACTGTGGCCCATGACATCATTGGGAGCACCTGAGTGAGAGCATGAAATAAACAGTTTTCATATTTTAAAAGATTACTGAAAACAAGCTTTTTTGAAACAAACAAATTACTTTCACGGTGTTTGCCTTAAAGGTAGATGTATGTATGTGTAAGTACATAACGTGACAGTTACTGTATATCTATATGGTTGATAATGGCTGTATGTTTCACAGTGGGTGCACATGGTTATGTATGAGTCAGGAGCAGGCAGGGATCATATTTCCATGGAGAGAAGCAGAGTCCAGCTGCTTGGTGCAGTAATGGTAAAGTGTACCACCTAGGTGCCATTATGTGTTTTGAATCCTGCCAGCTTCTGTATTGTGTTAGCAATTATTGTTATAATTGCCGTGTGTATATAGATACCTATGGTGTTAGAGTGGCCGCATGTATTGTTTTAGGGTGCATATGAATATATCAGGCATCATAATTCCACGTTTGAGGACTGGCCCCAGCTACGTGGTGGTTTAGTGGTAAGGTGACCTACCTAACGTACAGATGATCATTAGTTCAAACCTTGTTGGGACCTGTATGGTGGAAAAGATTTAGAATCTGTTTATATATATATATATATTTTTTAATATATGGCAAAGAACTTGGTTGTTTGATGGTGTAACGGTAATGTCACCTACTTTTTATATAAGGCGTTCTTGGTGCGAACGTCAATGGCTTCTTTGTTGCGTGTAAGTATTTTGCAGTGTATATATTTATTTATATTTGGTATTGCTGTATCTAGTGTTTTCGAGGCTCCTTTATTGTGTTAGTGTGAGTATGTATATTGTTACAGTTGCTGTGTGTATATATGTAGGGTGTATGTAATGTTTTAGAGAGGGTATATGTCAGTAAATGTCAGTGAGGAGAAAACAGGGTCATGGCGGGGCATCGCTTCATATTCCCTGATAGAGTAACGGTAATATGCCTCGCTTGATGTGCAAAAGGTTGCCGGTTCATATCGCGTTACATGTTTTAGTGTTAAAGTGTAAGTATGTATTGTTATAGTTACTTTGTGTGTATATATATATATATATGGTGTTAGCAATGCATAATTTTAAAGGGCGTATATCGTGTTAGCATAGGTGCATGTAAGTATTTGTGAGTCAGGAGATGATCGGCATCATATTCCTTAGGCGAGGAAGCAGAGCCGGTTGCAGACCTGGTGCCGTAAAGGTTAGCCCAACATGCTAAAGGATCGCTCGTTTGAATCCAGATGGGTACAAGGTGGTGTTAGTGAATAACTGTTGAGTGTATATATTATTTTAGAGTAGGGGCGTATATATAAGTATATGTGAGTCAGGAGAAAGCAGGGATATATTTCCACGGCGAGAAAACACAGCAATCTGCCTGGTGGTGTAAAGGTAACGTAACCTGCCTACCATACCAAGGATCGCTGGTTCAAATCCTGATGTCTTCTATGTGGAATATATTGTTTTAGAGTAGGGGCGTTATATATAAGTATATGTGAGACTCGAGAAAACAGGGACATATTTCCACGGCAAGAAAGTAGCATCAACTGCCTGGTGGTGTAAAAGTAAAGTAACCTGCCTACCATACCAAGGATCGCTGGTTCGAATCCTGATGTATATATTGTTTTAGAATAGGGGCATATATATAAGTATATGTGAGTCGGGAGAAAGCAGGGTCATATATCCACGGCGAGAGCACACGGTTGGCTGCTTGGTGGCGTGACGGTAAAGTAACCTACTTGCCATACCAAGAATCGCTGTTTCGATTCCTGGTGTGTGTCTTGTTTTAGAGTTGGGGTGTATATATAAGTATATGTGAGTCGGGAGAAAGCAGGGTCATATATCCACGGCGAGAAAACAAAGCCAGCTGTCTTGTGGTGTAGAGGTAAAATAACCCGACTACCATACCAAGGATTGCTGGTTCGAATCCTGCTGTGTATATTGTTTTAGAATAGGGGCGTATATATAAGTATATGTGAGTCGGGAGAAAGCAGGGTCATATATCCACGGCGAGAAAACAAAGCCAGCTGTCTGGTGGTGTAGAGGTAAAGTAACCTGCCTACCATACCTAGAATCGATGGTTCGAATCCTGATGTATATATTGTTTTAGAATAGGGGCGTATATATAAGTATATGTGAGTCGGGAGAAAGCAGGGTCATATATCCACGGCGAGAAAGCACGATCGGCTGCTCGGTGGCGTGAAGGTATAGTTACCTGCCTGACATATAATGGATCGCTGGTTCGAATCCTCATGATGACTTCTGTGCGTAAAGGTTTCGGAATGTGTGCGAAAATCATCATGGTGGATACGATACCGGAGATCCGGAATATGACGGTAGGTTGTCAGACATCGCCGGGTGGCCACCCCGACACAATATACTCTTTGTATATTGTGAGACACGGTGGTGGGATGCACTCCCCTGCTGCACCCGCTCTCTTCAGCGGGCGTGGTCATGGGAGGGAATACCACCCACCATCCATGTATAAAGTATAACTAAAGTAACATGAATAGAGTATAAAGAAAACATATATAATGTATAACTAAAGTAACATGAATAGAGTATAAAGAAAACATGTATAAAGTATAACTAAAGTAACATGAATAGTGTACATGATAAAGTAACATGAAATAGAAGTAGTAACATGAATAGAGTAAGTAAGATAGAGTAAAAAAAACTAATTAAAACACTTTATTTATTAAACACTATTATAATATATATTATTAAAGAGTATGAAGGTGGTGGGTGTTATCCCACCACCCTCTCAATATACAACAAGTATATTGTTGAGTTTCTGTCCCGAAGGAAGCAGAGAGAAGGAAAGGAGTGGCCACCCGGCGACGTCCGACGACATCCCGTCATATTCCGGATCTCCGGTATCGTATCTGCGGTATCATAGCCTGATGATTTATTCGCAATGATGATTCGCCACGTAAGTCGCTGTGCGGGTTACTGTGCAGCCCATGAACGGGTCAAGCGCACATTCCGAAACCTTTTCCGCAACCAGTGTTTTCGGTCACTGCGTGCGAGGACACACGGCTTAACGCAACCTTCAGGTGTTATCCGCAACCGACTATGTGTATGCAGGTGAGGCTGTAGACTTGTACGTAAGCGTTCGATGCTAGAGTGCCACAAAGCCACTTTAACACCATCCACTAGCACACACAAGCAGAGCCACACTGCGTACTTACGGGCAGAAGTCAACATGAGGATTCGAACCAGCGATCCATTATATGTCAGGCAACCAACTATACCTTCACGCCACCGAGCAGCCGATCGTACTTTCTCGCCCTGGATATATGACCCTGCTTTCTCCCGACTCACATATACTTATATATACGCCCCTATTCTAAAACAAAATATACATCAGGACTCGAACCAGCGATCCTTGGTATGGTAGGCAGGTTACTTTACCTCTACACCACCAAACAGCTGATTTTGCAGTCTCGCCGTGGATATATGTCCCTGTTTTCTCGAGTCTCACATATAGTTATATATACGCCCCTATTCTAAAACAAAATATACATCAGGATTCGAACCAGCGACCCTCGATATGGTAGGCAAGTTACTTTACCGTTACACCACCAGGAAGTTGGTTTTGCATTCTCGCCGTGGATATATGTCCCTGTTTTCTCGAGTCTCACATATACTTATATATACGCCCCTTTTCTAAAACTATATATACATCAGGATTCGAAACAGCGATCCTTGGTGTGGTAGGCAGTTCACTTTACCTCTACACCACCAGACAGCGGGTTTTGTATTCTCGCCGTGGATATATGTCCCTGTTTTCTCGAGTCTCACATATACTTATATGTACGCCCCTATTCTAAAACA
>VKOC01000008.1:36100150-36113129 GCA_009364415.1 Spea multiplicata
TCATGTACATGCTTTGGTTGGGCTACGCGGTGCACTGGCGTGATGTATGGGGTATATAATGTCATGTTACTCATGTACATGCTTTGGGCTATGCTGTGCACTGTCGTGATGTATGGGGTATATAACATCATGTTACTCATGTACATGCTTTGGTTGGGCTACGCGGTGCTCTGTCGTGATGTTTGCGTTTATATTATGTCATGTTTTTTTCCTTGCGCAGGGGAAAGCAATGGCAGCCGGACGTGGAGTGGGCCGAGCAATATGCGGGTGCCGTCATGTATCCGACCGCCATCACTGAGAAGTGGGTCCCGGCCCCGTGGAATGGTGAGAGCTGATCCCGGTGCTTTCGCTTTGGTGTTCTTTTTAAGCCCCTATATGAACACTGCAGCTACGCCAAGGGGTCTCAGATTTTGAGGCTGTCAAGCTGTGCCCCACCTTTGGCTGGTGAGGGTAAGCTGTCAGCGGTTCCTTGGGGCTCCTTGTCCTTCAAATTGGGGCATTAACCATTTTGATCCGCAGCCATTAACCCATTCTAGCTGTTGCACTTTCTTGCAGATAAGGACCCTCCAAAGGAAAAGACTGTCTCCAACCTCACCATTAACTTTGGACCCCAGCATCCCGCTGCCCATGGGGTCCTGCGTCTTGTCATGGAGCTTAGCGGGGAGTCTGTGAAGCGCTGCGATCCGCACATTGGCCTTCTGCACAGAGCCACGGAAAAACTGATTGAGCACAAGACCTACCTGCAGGTGACGCGTCCCTTTTACAATCTCCTCTGGGCTTTTATTGCCTTCAGATTTATTCAGATAAATGGATGGATTTTGGTCAAATCTGTATTCTTGCTGCCAGCAGGATCTTCCACACACCAGTTAGTGTCGGTACTTGTCAGTCACTCTCTAGACCATGCCTGTATATGGTGCAACAGGTGCTTATTACTTATACATGATACCTGTATGTTAAGAAGTCTAGAGAGCCTAAGCAGTTCCTGCATTAGATCTAGATCTGTCAAAATACAGCAGGCAGGAACTTGTGTTTTGTATAACTTTAATGTATCCTCTTCCTCAGGCATTACCTTATTTTGATCGCCTGGATTACGTTTCCATGATGTGCAACGAGCAAGCATATTCCTTAGCAGTGGAGAAACTGCTAAACATCACTCCGCCGCCCAGAGCTCAGTGGATCAGAGGTAGGTTCTCTTCGATTCTAAGGCTCACAGTGAAGTTGGCAGGCTTTACGGTGAGCGCGTCGCTGTAATAAAGTAACATCATGGGGATCCTTTTTTTACTTTGATCAGTTCTATGACCAGCTGTTTATTCCCAACAGTGCTTTTTGGAGAACTCACTCGTGTTATGAACCACATCATGGCTGTCACCTGCCACGCTTTGGATGTTGGAGCAATGACCCCTTTCTTCTGGATGTTTGAGGAAAGAGAAAAGGTACATACCCATCTTCCACTTTTTGCCTCTCTACCCCCTTTAAAATATGCTTTTTGTCTTTTAGAAAAAAAGACAATGGATTTTGTCTGTGTGTCCGTAATACAACGGATTGTATTAATACATTTAGGTGTAGCACTTATTTCGATGAGGAAATGTATGAAAGCTTTCTACCTGATGTTTTTTCCCCCTGTGTTCTAGGCTTTCCTTGGTTCAAAGATTACAGAACACCGTTTAATCCACATTGTGTGATTATTATTTTTTTTATTTCTGGATTAGCTCACAGAGATATTTTATTCTTTCCACACAGATGTTTGAGTTCTATGAGAGAGTTTCGGGGGCCAGGATGCATGCAGCTTATGTTCGTCCAGGAGGAGTGCACCAGGTAAGGAGCTTAAAACAAACAAAACATAATGGAGAGATCTCCAGTATGTTAAAATTTGTTTTAAAAAACATTATAGATTTTTATTTTCATTGCATGGATGCTTTATGATAGTGTAAAGTAGAGCTTGCAGATGATTTGTACTGTAGCAGGGATAGTTATAGAATTGGAGAATAAATCAATGTCATTCTTTCCACTAAAAGATTCTGTATTTTCCTTGAATTTCTAGTGCTTAGTAGCTTTTTGTTCTGCCTTCCTCCATAGGACATGCCTTTGAGTCTGATGGATGATATCTATGAATTTATTAAGAACTTTTCCCTTCGGATTGATGAAGTGGAGGAGGTGAGTTGTGGTAATAGACACTCAGATTTAGGTCGAAGAACTTACAGCAGAGTGAAGCTTTTCCTGTTTATCAAGTTTTGAGCATTGATTTGAGAAATGATTATTCTGCATGAGATACGAATACAAAGTATCTGGGAGATGTAAAAGTTTAAAACAGCGTGAAATGGGGAGGATATTGTTCACATACGAGCGCTCTCTGCACTTTTGTATAATGTATGGTGACTCCGTGTTACACATCCTGGCAGCATAAGCCGCACTCACTTTCATCGTGTCTGACCCTCAGATGCTGACAAATAATCGTATCTGGAAGAACCGTACTGTGGATATAGGAGTGATCAGCGCGGAGGATGCCCTGAACTATGGGTTTAGGTAACGTTAACTTTTGTCAAGTCTCTCTGCTCAGCAAAGGCACCCCCTTTTATGTTTGGGGGCTGAGAATATATTCATGAAACTGACCACCTTTCGCTATCAACTTATTAACTGCTGGAAAAAAGTCTTCGGTTTTATTACTCCATGTAGACATGCAATACATGTTTAGCCTTTAGACCACATTTCCATGGTGTGTTGGCGCTGGCTAATTGAGTATCATGGGAAGTGGAAACTCTGTTTGATAATAATTATCTCTTGCTTTTTGTCAGTGGGGTGATGCTGCGTGGATCCGGCATCAAGTGGGATTTAAGGAAGTCGCAGCCCTATGACGTTTATGACCAGGTGGAGTTTGATATTCCTATCGGCTCCAAGGGAGATTGTTATGACAGGTATGTGTGAATGAAACCGTGTGCGCCTACACGGCTGCCCACATGGAGTGGCTGGGCATTGGGTTATGCAGGACTGCTCCTCTTGTGTAGGGTGAGAGAAGGGATGGCTGCAGCCTGTATTTGGCAGAGCCCTATCTGACCCTTGTGCCCAGTTATGTAATGGCCGGAGGTGAAGGGGTCCTTTGGTGGGTTTGACATGAAATTAGCAGATTTGTGGCTCCTGTAAAACTAGAACTATTCCACAGCTTCTCGACCGTTGTCAGTTTCTGTTCCTTGAATCCTCCACTAGGTATCTGTGCCGGGTGGAGGAGATGCGCCAGTCTTTGCGCATTATCCTCCAGTGTCTCAACAAGATGCCCGAGGGAGAGATAAAGGTCGACGATGCCAAAGTGTCTCCCCCTAAGAGGTCTGAGATGAAGGTGAGTTTGCCCACGAGCTTGAGTTTAAGCTAGCAATGTCATATGTGTTGTCTTGTCACGATTGTGCGTTAGTCGCAAACTGAATTTTTTTTCTTCCAGTGTGTGAAATATATTTTAGATGTTTATGTAATATCTTCTTCCTGCAGCGCTCTATGGAATCCCTGATCCATCACTTCAAGCTTTACACTGAAGGCTACCAGGTGCCCCCAGGATCTACTTACACCGCTATAGAAGCTCCCAAGGTAAGGAGGGTACTTGACACCATGCCCATGCAGTAGTATCTACAGCACCTGGGGCAAAGGAGTTTATACTAGCGGTCACTGACGTTAACTGGAGGAATTCTGACAACTGGAACCCGACATGTTCGGAAGCAATTTTGTAACCTATTAAGACTGAAGACGACCTGATCTTTGATGGGTTTTGTATTTCCCAACAGGGTGAGTTTGGTGTTTACCTCGTTTCTGATGGCACCAGTCGCCCCTATCGCTGTAAAATTAAAGCCCCCGGATTTGCTCATTTGGTAAGTTCTTATTGATATACATTTGGTTCTGCACTAGTTGTGGGAGAGACGCTGTGTCATATTCCTTAATGTTTAAGATAACAATCGCTCTTCTCCTTTCCAGGCTGGCTTGGATAAGATGTCACAAGGTCACATGCTTGCTGATGTGGTTGCCATTATTGGTGAGTTCTAGCCTTTCTTACTAAGAATGTATGTTATCCTCCGTACTTGTGTGTTTATTGAACTCTCAATCTATACTCGCTGCAGGAACACAGGATATTGTCTTTGGAGAAGTTGATCGATAAATTCGCAGGAGAATGTTTGATCCTTGGTCCATCCACCTGAATACACGCGTGTCCTGATGTGGCTTTACTATCAAGAGTACAAACTTCATGCCTGTTTTATTTAAATATGTAATTACTTGAGCTGAGAATAAATTCTCTGGTTTGTCTACGGACGCCGTCTGTGTTAATGAATAAGAGCTGTTACTCTGCATTTGTGGATCGGGCGTATTCTGAGCCATCCGTGCTACGACTTTTCTGGATGCTGGGTACATATTCTGCTTTGAACGCTCTGCGTTACGTTTGTATTTTAATGTCCTGGTTTCTAGGCAGGTGGGTATTTAGGGGCAGCCCAGAGAAGGGGATGGCATCCTGTTCTGCAAGGACTGTCCTGGATTCCTGATGTCTTTAGCATGAGCCCTTCTGCATTTGCCTCATGGAGTGGGTGAAGTAACCCACAACTCCGTCTGTGGCCCATGGAGATACAGAGTAAACTGTAAATAGCTAGTGTGTTATAACTAGTGGGGTAGTTATTCTTCAGCCTGGTCACCAGAGGGCAGCACTAGATATTTAAACGTTCTCTAAATTCGTAGAACCTCCCAGGACTGGCGGAGGACTCTGTAAAAACACAACAGTTTGTTGCTAGAGGAAGGAACGACTGGTGCTAGAGAGGAAGCAGCTTCTCAGGTGGCTGATATGAGAACCACCATCCTTTTAAACTGATGTTGGGTGACATCAGAACTGTTGATGATTTCATGAATCCAGGGTCAACCCCAGCCAAGACCTGGGCTGCATGAGAAACATGCAGGGGCATATCCGCTTCATGATACCCCTTCTGAGTGATAAGGGCTTTGCTGTTTCATTAATGAGGGGTAAGACTATACCCTGATTCTTTTGTAATACATTTGTATGACCACTAAATCACAGATTGGTTCACACACGTGTTTTGCTTTGGCTATTTAAGTGCTAGCAGTTCATGCTCTCTTTACCAAAGGAATTACGTCATATCTGCTGTGGCACTGATATGACGTAATCCCATGAGCTAACAGAGAATGACTGCATTCGTGGGAGTCTGTGTGCTGAGTGTATACATTGATTCTGCTGTTTCACACTTCCAGTTAAATTCGGTACTTCCTCTTCTTATAAATGAGTTTTACCACGTTACAGGGCATACTAAACTTCAAGCAAATAGCCTGTAGCCACCAAAATCTGCGCTTGAAATGGGGGCGGCTGTGAGACCACCCTGTCTGCAATTTAAGTGAGTAGTTCTTTAAACTTGCCTAAAACGTCAAGAAATAAGGGTTCATTTTTCCATTAATGCTATATTATAACTATGCCCTGTGCATGTTTTACTGGCTTTCATGCTGAAACCCCAGAATAACACTGGTCGAAGTTATATACGGCGTCAGAAGTAAAGACGAGAAGATGCTTTATTTTGTTTAATGCTCGATAGACGAGTAACGTTTATCGCTTATATATCAGTTGTCTGTTATATGTTCTCTTCAGTTTTCCCATGACTTACATCGGTTCTGGAAGATGTCACCCACATTGCATCTGTTCTCTGGAATTATCTGCCTCCATCTGTAAGATTATTTACCTACTTATACTTTTCATCTCTCTCTAAGAACCCCAACTATTCCGAGAAGCTTACAATCTATCCTCCTAATACCTTTTCCGGCCAATGGCCTCTCCGTATTCCCATCACCCTTTGCATTCCCCCTCAAACTCGTAAGAGCTTGGCCCTCTTCTCCTTCTCGTCCTAATGTTTGTTAAAGGGACAGTTTAATGTCCTTGTGCCAATCAAACCACAATCGGCAACTTCACGGGATCTCTCTCGCGCCGGAAGTGAGGACGGCTGCTCCCCTGGAAGACACATAGGATGAGTTTCCATTACGTTTGCATTTCCATTTCCCGTATTGTCGGCACAATATTTATATTATTTTACTTCTGCCAAGCGGTTTTCTGTAATTGGCAAAAGAGGGAAATAAGCCTTTAATCTTTAAGTCCGTTCTCGGCTTGCAGAGGGGTGTGTTGCAAAACTGTGTAGAAGTTAAAAGGGAACATTACGAGAATTTTGGTATAAGTAGATAGGGGCCGGGTAAAGACAAAACCACTCTTCCTGTGGTTTTGGACATAAGCATCGGCACTCCGGCAAGGGACCTGTGACTTCTGAGAAGAGCGAGTGAGCGCGAACGCCTAGGACTCTGCACACTGACCATCGGCTCACAACAGCCATGCGAATACTTGCGTTCCTGACAGTCTTTCTTCTAAGAGTTCAAATGGCCGGTAAGAAAATCATTTATTTAAAAAAAAAAAAAAATGGCGTAGCTAAATTAAGTTGTAGTTTTTGTAGATGAACTATAAATACAAAATAGGTTTTTTTGAGGTCGTAAAAAAATCTCTTAAACTGTATTTTTCCAGATTAATTGCCACTTAAGGTTTCCTATCTATGATATTTCCAATGACCTTCAGCTACAATATGACTAGGAAAAATCCTAATTATATTTCTAACTTTCTTTCCTTCTATACATTAACCTTGAACTGCACTGTTCAAAGCATTGTGTGTTTTGAACCGCGTATAGAGTTGTTACCCAAAGGAAGTTATATTGACCTAGTCTTGGTTTAGTAGGTCGCGTTCTTAAATACATATATACATATACATATATATATGATGTGTATATATATATGTATTTAAGTCCGTTCTCGGCTTATAGTATTAATAGTTTAGTTGTTGTTTATATATATATATATATATATATATATATATATATATATTTTTTTTTTTTTTGTAGAGTCTCCCATGTCTATGAAACGGTTGCTGAATAACTGAATAAATCTGGTGCTAAGCGGGCTTTGTCTTTTTTTTTTTTTTTTGCTAGGGAAGGATAGAATTTTAATAGAACTAACATATAGAATTTGTTCCCAGCGTCTCTCTCCCTTAGAAGGGGTAGAGAGACAATTTAACATATATAGGGTTAGGGAACAACTGTGTATATTCTATTTGATTTCATTTAATTTTTAGGAAATGTTGTTTTTGATCTTCTTTTCCATTTATCTGTGTAATTTTATTTCTGTGCAACGTGAATTAAGAGATCACACAATCACTTTTTAGTTATTTATTGATTAGGGTTACCCTCTAGAGTGTGTCTTCGGACCATTAGCTGTTATCGAGGTTTGCGTCTTTAGGGGGGACAGACAGACAGGACGGGCCAAAGGACGGACGATCTGACGGCAAATTCTGTCTCTCTGTATGAAGTTCAACGGTCTGTTAAGATTTGGGCGTTCCGTCTAGGAGATTCGGAGGATCGGTCTTTCCAAAACAAGAAAAAAAAAAACACCCTGATGGCAGATCGGCCCCATTCGGCCCCCATCTAGTCTGCCCATTTGTCCTTCTGTAAAGACTCAAACCTTAATCGTTGGTCTCGTCTTACATTCAGGAGCCATATGCCTATCCCATGTTTCAGAGCAGCCATCACGGTTGCCATGGCTCCCGGCAGATGGCTGCATCTTAATGTATTAAAATGGATTATTCCAATAAGAACCATAGAAGATCCTTTTCTAGACAAGGATCGTCTGTTCTGTTTTCTGTAGAAACCCAAAGTAGATAAAAATAGGAACTAAAATAACTGGTTCTTCTTTTTCTTATTTTGTCAAAAATGCAATAATAAATTTAAGAAAAAAATCTAAACTATTTTTAGCATATAATACATGCCAAATGTTTAAATATATTTAAACAATACACAAAATAATGATATATTCGATGTCTGCAACCTTGCGCTGCATAGCAACCATAAAATCATTTTATACACGTAGGTGACAATTTCCTTAAATATATATATATGTCGTATGCCCGTTTATATTTTATAATGATTATTATAGTATATTAATATATTTTTTTTTCTTCATTTGCTGGGAGTAGCTGCCTTACAGGAGCCGGAGACTTGTTATATATTGGATGCTCTCCTTTTCCTCTATGGTATTATCCTGACGGTGCTCTACTGCCACCTCAAGGTGAGGATAAAGCATTACAACATAACGTTTCCGGTGGTCTGCACACGTCTTTTCCCATGAGTATGGTGGGCTTTGCCGTGCGTGACGCATTTATTTGGTAGATTTCGGCAGAATACCCCCCATGTATTTAGAGGGGGCTTCAAATGATTTCAAGAGACCTCTCGGCTGTCATATGCACTAAAGTTTATGTGATGGCTGGAGTGTCCGTTTAACTAGACTTTCCCATGGGAAAGCTTTCTCAACATCCGTGGATACATTAAGTGTGTGTGTGTATATACCGTGTGTATATATATTTATATTTATATATATAATAGCGAGAGTGCTACAAGATTAAAGTGCTAAAACGGTGTCCATTACGGGTTTTCCCTATAGCTCCAATTTGGGGGGCATTTGCTGCATCTCCAGGTTGACTCCTAAGGCAGTTCCTAGCCTGGCGGGTTCAGCTGGAGAGTCTCCCGGCAGTGGCTTATGTGTTCGTATAAAGGGTACAGCCTTGTGCCTCGTGAAACACGCTGCATTCTTTGATTAGGACCCACTATGTTCTTTACGTGAGATGATTGAAAAGGTCTTCTGTGATGTTTCCCTCTGCAGATAAAAACAAAGAAGAAGGAAAGTGAGAGAGCTGCTTTGTACGAGGTATTAACCACTGGCGCACTACACATTTCATTGCATTGGGATCATCTTGAGACAGTTTGTTTGAGCCCCCTTGGGACAGGGTCTGTCATACAGCTAGACTGTAAGCTCCTTGGGACAGGGTCTGCCGTTATACCGCTAGACTGTAAGCTTCATGGGTCAGAGTCCTATTATTCCTCTCAATCACAGTCTCTCACAGTCTCTGGTGATATTGTCCCGGTGCCCAATCATCCTGCGTCATCTTTGGTGGATCATCTTGTTGTTATACACACTTTATAACTATCCCTGGGTATTTAAGGGGTCTTCTTGTCTCCTTTACCCCGTAGCATCTCAAAAATCCTGAAGCCCAAATCTACAGCGAGATCGGCATGGGACCGGGGGGCGTAGAATCCAAGGTAAGAGCCAATAATGGACTCCTCCTTAACCCTCGCACCTTCTTGGACGTGTGAAGAACAATGAAAAGAGAGAGGTTTTCCGCGGCAACGTATTCGATGAGAAGAACGGAGAGTTTTTCTTTAATTTTTTTTTTTATGCTAAAATTAAAGATAGTTTATAGACCAGTAACCGTAACAGAAGCCTCTTAACGTCCCATTTTTGGGGGGCGTTTTTCCTTTCCGCTGTGAGACTCGTATGGTCAGCATTATCCGCGCAACGAAAGCAGAACTCGCTATTTAAGTGACAGGAGCCGAGTGACCACTTCCTCCCGTCACATTATTCTGCAAAAGTGCTATCTTTATCGGAGACTTCCGTGGCTTCAGTGCTCACATTTATTCCTCTGATCTTACCTAAGTCTGATGTGTGAGCAAATTCCTCATTTCATATTTGTTCTGTCGGCAATCTCATGCATAGTGTAAAAAAAAAAAAAAAAAAAAGTTTACTTTTACTGAGAGGGGTGGGGGTTAAATGCAACTGCTTCCCAGCAGAAGTGGTAGATCCTTTTTTTGTTTTTTTAGCTATATGTTAATTTTTTTAGTTATATAAAATATTGAAATCTAACCCACATTTAAACAGTGTGTATGTGCGGGGGGCATTTAATAAAATATTTCTATATTTTTTTTCTTTTTTTTTCTTGCAGAAAGGAGCGAGTGAAGGTGTATACACTGTGAGTATCCCTCCCATATCATAAGTACAATTCTAACAAATATCACACGTTCTAGCAGAATTTAGTCACATGCCCCCGTCATCGCGGGGCAGAGGTCAGACGACCCAAATAAGAGCAGCCGGCTGGAAAAATTGGTGGCCAGTCCCTAGACAGTAAGCCAGTTTGCAGGTATGTTTGATGGTACGTTTCGTTACATTTATCTCTATAGCGCCAGCAGGTTCCGTAGCGCTGTGATGATCAGTGGAATAATGTAAAATCTCGGGTTGATTGAGCCTGTTTGGTTAGTCTTGGGGGTCTTTTGGATAAGGGGCAGCCCGTCAGCCGGCCCCTAGCTCTAATACGTTTGTTCCTCCTGATCCCGCGCAGGGTCTGGGCCCCGTGGAGAAGACACCGTATGAAAAACTCAACTTGAAGGCAATGGACGCCGGTAACCCCGAGGACAAAGGGCTGAGCGGGTCTTAAATGGTCTTCAGCATCAACACCATGAACCCCGACTATAGCGCATCCACGCCGCAGCTTCTTCTCTGGTGTTTGATCTCGATTCGGAGCTCATTGCAAACGTCTTCAGCAATCCCCATTAACCCTTCATTGTAGAATCTTTTTTTTGTTTTTGTTTGTAGGGATCACTGGCACAGACCAGATTCCACCGAGCTGGATCTGTGCACCCAGAGATTTCTGACGCGCATGCGTGTTCACACTTGATTCATAGTACGGAGAGGGTGCAGCTGACATGCAAGATCCACAGTGAATTAACCCCCTACGTGCCGCGTAGTGTTTAAATATGCTTACGTTTTGGCTCTGGCTCACATGACAGCCTTGTCTTTCCTCTGTGGGAAAGGTTTTTACGCTTTAATGCCCGGGTGTGCGGAGTCTGTATATTATATATAAAATGAATATAGTTATCTTTTGCTTGTTTCAGAAAATGTTTTTTTTTATCCATATAAAAATTGCAGAAGGCGGAGGAATCTGTGTCAATAAGCTTAACCCTTTGGTTTGCACAGCGTATGAAAAACTGACTCCATAACATCTGCTCGGGGTGACCAGTGACCCGAGCTCTGCGGAAGATTATTAGCATCGCGCTACACGCAAAACGTTTTTGATGTGTAATGTGTCTGTTTTCTCAAGTAAAATTAAATGTTTTTATTTGCTCGTCTATTGGTCCCCAATGCATAATGATGGGCTGGTCTGTGCTCTCCGTTAGAGTATTGTGATCCATTCTATAGAGCAGATCTCCAGGAGGATACAGAAATCTAGTGATCCCACTTTATAGATCCCTATAAATGGAAGAAACTTTGCCATTCCTATCATGCCCATGGGTTTGGAGAACTGTGGCAACAGCGCCACCTAGAGGCCGTGAGCTTAAATACGCGCTGTGGGGTATTGGCATGCGCAGCTTTGGGGACTCTCAATCATCTAAGCGGGCTTCCTTGGGTAGTAGCGGCAGTACTTTGTGCCCTACTGCTGGATTCTGCGCTTCTGCGCTGCGTCGCAGGATTTATTGTGTTAAATGACGTAGTTTAATATAAATCAATAAAAAAAAATCTTTTAGGAGAATGATTGAATTCCCTGCTGTTTCTATACACATTATCGGGGCTTTTAGGGCCGTAGAACCCTGCGATCCCCTCATACCCAGCAAACATTCTGACCTCCTAGAAAAAAGAGGCATCATTTTTTATTTATTTGTATATTTAAAGCAAACCAGGTTGAGTCCCAGCTTTACCCTGGTTCTTTTATTAGCACATGGACGGGCACGCAAGGTCAAATCAAAAGTGTTCTATGGGAAAGAAGTAGATTGTGAGCTTTTGGGGTCAGGGCCAGCTGACTTATGATATGATAAGCGAAGAAGAATCGGATGAGAGGGTCACTGCTCAAGTCCCCCGAAAATAATGGAGCTCAGCGCGCTGTCCTGATGATTATTACTTATTGATTTATGTAGTGATGGAGGGAGCCTCAGGGTTTGTATGAAACCCAGCGCCGTTTTAGGGGATCTAGCAGATTTGGAATAATAGATGCATTTATAAAACACAGAAAAGCTTGGAATTAAAGGAAAGCTAAGGAACCGAAGACATCGGCGGACTGTGCAGGTGAAATTAAATACATTTTAATTCTTTGTGATTATAGTGCTGGAGACTGCCTGTTGGCAAAGTGTATTTTTCTTGAATTTTAGAGAATATTTTATAATATAGTTGTGGGGTTTTTTTTTTAATGTTCACTTAAAATAAAACAAAAAAAAATAGAAAATTCTTTGTTTTGAAATACACCCCAATATTGCACCCATTGCCCTGCCAGTGTGCCCTTAACAAACATGGCCGCCTCGGCCATTCATACCCATAGGCGTGAAGCCGCAGGGCCTGTGCGGATGTGCACGCAACGTCTCCCTTCGCCAAGATGGCGCCCGTGGATGCGTTTTCTCTATGGTGCTGAAGCCAAGCTACGGGTGCCGGAAAGGTTCAGTTCCCTATCCCGAGCTCCTCCTCTTCCCGTGGTTCTTCCTCTCCACCCCGGCAGCGGTGCCCGGATGTTCCCGTCTCCCTGTACTGCTGATAGAGAAGCTGACGGATCCGTAATGTCTGCTCCGTCCTGAGGGCAGAAAAAAGGCCTTAGTCTGAGTGACAACAGCTGCCCCCAGCAGGGGTAAGAAGGAGGGCGGGGGAAGACAAAGCTCACCTGAATCTGTGTACCTCATTCCTAAACCTGTGCCCCTACCTGGGTACTTTCAGAGAAGCCTGCCCCCACCCTGAGACTTGTTACCCCCTTTGCCCCTCTGCTCCATGCCTAGCCCTCTGTGCACATATCCCTTCCTTGTGCTTGTTTTACCCTTGTTTATAAACCACCCCTCCCCCATCAATATGGGCCTAGACCTCCCTGTCTATATGGAAGGCTTATGGTCCCCCATAGCCCTATACTGCACTTTTAGGGCATTGCTGTGACTGTGCTTTACCCACCTGCTCCCCGCGCCCAATGCCTCAGCCTGAAACTACCCTCCCGCGCCACCCTGAAACTACCAGACCCTCTACCTGATTCCACCCCTTTATTCTGCCTGCTCTATGTGCCCCATTCCTGCTCCTGAATGTACCTGCCCCTGGTGCCCACTGCTTGTTGCCGAGTGTGTGCCCTGACCC
>VKOC01000008.1:36113229-36124170 GCA_009364415.1 Spea multiplicata
CCGGTAACATAGAGGCTGGCGGTGCCCCCCCCGGTAACATAGAGGCTGGCGGTGCCCCCCCCGGTAACAGAGGCTGGCGGTGCCCCCCCCAGTAACATAGAGGGTGGCAGTGCCCCAGTAATGGCCACGCTGGGTACCTGGGGGTTAGTGGAAGGCAGTTGTTTGTAGGGTCTGGCCCCTATGATTTTGACTCATCTCATCCTTATTCCTCCGGCAGATCTGGAGGAGGCCGTGGAGGAGCTGGCGGGTGAACTCGAGCGGCTCCGGCAGAACCTGCAGGCGCTCACCCAGTACCAGAACTCGCTGCTCCGGGTCAACACGCTTCTGGTAAATTGCATCTCGCAGCACTTCAGTCAGACTGTAACCCCGCCTACCAGACTGTAACCCTGCCCACAGGGGGCTCCAGACTGTAATCCCGCCCACAGGACCCCCACACTGTAACCCTGCCTACCAGACTGTAACCCTGCCCACAGGGGGCTCCAGACTGTAATCCCGCCCACAGGACCCCCACACTGTAACCCTGCCTACCAGACTGTAACCCTGCCCACAGGGGGCTCCAGACTGTAATCCCGCCCACAGGACCCCCACACTGTAACCCTGCCTACCAGACTGTAACCCTGCCCACAGGGGGCTCCAGACTGTAATCCCGCCTGCAGCTCACACTGGTAGATCGTAGAGCCGCCAGACCTTAGCCCCGCCCACAGCGCAGAGCATTTCAGGTGCAGCACTGCCAGACTGTGCATGAATGCGTCTTTCATAGCCCCTCATGCGCATGTTTCATATACCGTGTTGGCTCGATTATAGGCCGCACCCTAAACGTTCCGTGCTTTTTTAAAGAAAATACACATTAGTGGAATAGTAAAACAGCATTCTACCAAACACGCTGCATTTTTACATACAAACAGAAAACCAATAGCCATTCTAATGCACCCTACTTATAGATATGCCCCTCTGCCCCCCCCGATAGCTGCCCCTCTGCCCCCCCCGATACGCTGGCCTTCTGCCCCCCCGACTTACCAATGCAGACTCCTGGTGTCTAGCGGGGCCGGCGGTGGCAGTTCCACCAGGGCTTCTATGACAGAGCCGGCTGCTGAGGTTGCAGACGACCACTGGCTGCCGGAGAGTAGGATGCAGGTCCCCTGCAGCGCCGCGGGGGATCTGTATCCTAACCCTGCTGCCTGCCCGGCACCCGGAACTGCATGTCCTGGGCGTCGGGCGATATGAATTGCACATTCCTGCGCTAAACCCGAATATAGGCTGCACCCCCACTTTAAAGACTTCGGGCAAATACGGTACTAGTAGCTTGGAATGCCGGAAGCTGGCCCGTCACCGTGTTGCCTCGCCCCCTGTGCTGGCCCGTCACTGTGTTGCCCCGCCCCCTGTGCTGGCCTGTCACTGTGTTGCCCCGCCCCCTGTGCTGGCCCATCACCGTGTTGCCCCTCCCCCTGTGCTGGCCCGTCACCAGTAACGATGTACGCTTGGGTTAGAATGTTGGTAGCCACGCAGGGCACGGTGCGGGCGATGGTGGGGCAAAGGCAGCCTCCCTAATGCCATTAACTCTTCCATGCAGTGCTCCTGGATGAACAATATCGAGCCCATGGCCAGGTACAGGATTGGCCCGAAGGAGGGACCCCCGTGACCCGCCGGACCCCCCCCGCCGAACCGCCGTGTAATTCAGTGCCGTGAGCCGCAGGCTGTGCCGCTCTCTGCCACGCTGTGATCTCGTCAGGAGGAGCGCTTCTCAAAGCAATAAATAATTCTAAATATTGTAAAGAAGCGCCAATATATGCTGCAGCGCCGAACCAGCGGAACACGGGACAGAAACCGCCAGAGCTTACAATCTAGGAGTGGGGGGAGAGGTAAAAGCGCCAAATGAAACCCTGAAGCACGCAGATAGACGAGGGGGAGAGGGGTCCGACAGCAGCGATCCTGACGGATTGGAAGGGGAGCTGCTGAGCGAGAGGGGGTTACAATAATCTGGTGGGAGCTGATGAGAGCGTGACATCACGAACTGCTGTGACATCACGAGCTGGGGGTGCAGACTGGATGTGAGTGGCCGGGATGAGGGCTGAGGTATCCTGTGACTCAGATATGCACCGGCCGCGGGCAAACCGCCATAATAATAATGATGTGGACGTCCTGAGGCAGTGATTGGGGGGGGCTGTCCCTAGTAAAGCAGGACACAATAGTTCCCAACACAAATTTAGTCCCAGGTGGTCGGTCAGGCCCGGCTGGGGGCTAGGTACTGGCAAAAAGCCGGGCTTTGCCCACACCAAAGATGGCTCCCCTTCAGTGATTATGAAGAGGTGATGGGCGGGTCTTGGGTCTCATGACGTGCTCGTAACCGCGGTGAGCTAGATCGCGCGGGACGCAGAGGCGGACGGAGCGAGAAGCTTGTAGGAGCCCCGGACACACAGACCGCAAACACGGACTTCCTGTGGGATAAGCGAACCGGCCTGGCTGCGCGAGCGGTGAGAAGGGTAACCTAGCCGGGTAGGGCGAGGCGTAGGGTCCCGGCTGTAAGATGGCTGCCCTCCGAGCTCAGACAAAATGGCGTCCCGGAGGTGAAGGGGCTTAATGTCACGGAGAGGGGGTTATTTGGCGTATTGGGCAGAGACCACCTGGAGCCGGTGTTATTACCCCCGCCAATCTGCCCCGGGGGGCTCGTCACACGCAGATGGGCCGCGTCCGCCATGTTTTCCACGTATGTGTTTTCCATATTGATGACCGACCGGATAAAGCGCAGCCCTGCAATATGGAGGATGTATAACTGACTGGTCCTCCTCCATGAGATTATACATTCCCCATACATTGGGGCAGCGCTTTATCCGGGCCGGGCAGCAGTATGTATTTATATGTGTGTCCCGGAAAACACGGCCAACGCTGTCACCCTGATTGCATGGATCCTGCGCCCGGTGCGGTGGGGGGGAGAGAGTGTGCCGGGGCGAATCCTGTGACTGGTGGGTAGGGAGGGAGGGTTGCGCCGGGGGGAATCCTGCGCCCGGTGCAGGCGGGTGGGGGGATGAAGTTGCGCCTGGGATCGTGCGTCAGCGTGCGGGGGTTGAGAGGTCTGTGCCGGGGGATCCTACGGTGGGGGGGAGAGGTGTGCGGGGATCCTGCGGAGGGAGAGGTTGCCCTGGGGATCGTGCGGTTCAGGTGCGGTGGGGGGGAGAGGTTGCCCGCGGGATCCTGCTCCAGGTAGGATCCTGCGTTAGGTTGCGTGGGGGAGAGGTTGCGCCGGGGGATCCTTGCGTCCCGGTGCGGTGGGGGGGGAAGGGTTGCGCCTGGGGATCCTGTTGTCAGGTGCGGTGGAGAGCGGTTGGCGTCAGGCGCGACAGTGGGAGGGGAGAAGATGCTCGCGTGTGGTGGGCGGTTCGGCCAGGGGAATTTTGCGTCAGGCCGTGTTTGGGATGGGGGGAGCATCCTGCGTCAGGCACGGTGGGGGAGGTTGCGCCAGCCGCGGAGTCGGATTTAACCGGTTGCCGTTCGCTCTGCAGATGCCGCACTCCAGGCGGTACCAGTCATCGGAGAGGAGCAGCCGCGGCAGCTACCGGGACCGGTACAGAAGCCGCAAGCACCGGAGGAGAAGAAGCAGATCCCGAACGAGCAGCAGCGACAGGGGCCGCAACCGGCGCCACCACCGCATGGACAGCTACCACGAGCGATCACGCAGGTAAAGCCTGACGGCGACGGGGCGCGTGGGGGGGTCAGGGCACGGGCCGCGCGGAAGGATTAGCCGCCTCTCACGCTCCCTCATTAGGATCTTGTTTCCCCTCCGCAGTTACGATGACCGATCCCCGGACAGAAGAGCTTACGACCGGCGCTACTGCGAGACGTACCGGCGGCACGATTACAGCCGGGACAGAGGCGAGGTTTACTACGACGCCGACTACAACCACTCCTACGACTACCGGCGCTCCCGCGAGGACAGCTACCGGAGCTGTAAGAGCAGCCGCCGCAAGCAGAAGCGGAGGAAGCGCCGAAGCAGGTCTTATAGCCGCTCGTCATCGGTGAGTGTCTGGCTGCTCTCGTTTCTTCCCCTCCCCCCTCTCCCCCCCCCCCCCGAGTTTGGACGATGCTGTTAAGTGCCGTTCTTCCCCCGACCTTGTGGCGAGGGGGAGCTGTTAACCTGTTTCAGATAACACGTCTAGCCCTCTATGGTTGGGTTGTGCGGCAGGGCCGCTCATGGATGCACGGGGAGGGGGTGTTGGCTTGCAGGATCCTCATATTCCGCTGGCCCCTCGCTCGCACCCGGAGTCCCCAGCACCACGTGGAGGAAAACGTGTCTGGGCTCCTAGCTGTTAAGTCCGGTTCCTCCTGGTTTGGGTGAGACGGGGCGGCCGCTCTTAAATCCCACTTGATACGGCAGGTCTGGCTTGCTGGATTTAACCCTTTCGTACGTCAACCGGGTGCCGCCGAACGGGCTGCCTGTTTTCTTGTTCACGCAACGGCTGGGTCCCTTGGGGTATCCCCGGCTGGGGCTGTCACTGCCTGGCTGGTAGCGGTGTCTGACGGTTGAGGCGGCGTTCCATCGGTGTGGAGAGACCCGGGTGACGGGAGAGTGCCGCGTGTCACAGAGGTGTAGGCTGCCGGGAGGGGTTGTTACTGGCCTGCGTGTTGCTCCCCTCGCACAGATGACAGCAGAATGTTTTTTTCTTTTCTCCGTTCGTGTATTTTGTATCTTGACTTGTTCCCTTGCAATATCCCTATCGTTATATATTCCTATGTGCCGTATGAATTGGCTGGGAATCTACTGCACACCCTCCTACCTCAAACAACAATGTGAATTTCCAAACCAACCAACCATTGTGACGCTGGTTTGAAAATCTGATTGGCTGGTGAATGGTGATGTTTTGACGCGAATGACGGGCCCCGTGCCAACAGCGAAGTCGCCAGAGCAGCCGGCGTGCCAAGAGTGTGGAAGACGACGTGGAGGGTCACCTGATCTATCGCACCGGCGACTGGATACAAGAAAGATGTACAGCCAAATCGTAACATAATTTAGCTCTCTAGTCGTAAGCCCCCCTCCCCCGAGGCGCTGAAGGCCTGTCTGTCTGTGTTCAGTTTTTTTTTTGTACGTAGTTTAAAGCAACATGAAACGAAAGCCCCCTTTCCTCCTCCTCTTCTTCTTCTTCCTCCTGTTAATACGTTTAAGGCCGCCACGTACGTGGCGCTTTTGGTAACTGGAGGCCAGGGATTAGTGTAACTGGCAGACTGCTCGGCGGGCGTTGTACCGGCTCGGTGTCTGCAGTTGGGGGGCTCTCTCTAATCCCCCCGTCTTGTTTCCCTTCACAGATGAGATTGTGAGCACGCTGGGCGAAGGCACGTTTGGGCGCGTGGTCCAGTGCGTGGATCACAGGAGGTGAGTGGCGTCCGACGCTCTGTCCCCCCGGGGAGGGTGGTTTGGTGGAGCTTTTTGCGGCACGTAAAGCTTTTCTCTCCATCTCCGGGGCGTTCCAGGGGGGGATCCCGAGTCGCTTTAAAAATCATTAAGAACGTTGAGAAGTATAAGGAGGCGGCGCGCCTGGAGATTAATGTCCTGGAGAAGATCAACGAGAAGGACCCGAGAACAAGCAGTAAGTTTGTGCGTCCCGTGCGGGGGGGGGGGGGCACGCTCTCATGCACTTCACGTGTAACATGCGCGTTCCTTGTGCCTGCAGCTTGTGCGTACAGATGTTTGACTGGTTCGATTTCCACGGCCACATGTGCATCTCTTTTGAGCTTCTTGGCTTGAGCACTTTTGACTTCTTGAAGGAGAACAGTTACTATCCGTATCCAATTCACCAAGTGCGCCACATGGCCTACCAGGTGTGCCACGCCGTGAAATGTAAGTGTGCGTTCACCTTTTGTGTGCTCGTTGTGTTGGTAAGCAGAGGGTTGTGGCTGCGGATGTCCGCGCGGAGGCTTTGTGTCTGCCGCCGGGTCCCGCAGCGCCTACCAGTGCATGCTGGGACAGACCGGCAGGTTACCGTGTCCTCTGACCGGCTGCACGCGTGACATCACGGGTCTCCGCGGTCTCACGTGTTGCTTTTCTGTTTTCAGTTCTTCACGACAATAAACTGACTCACACGGATCTGAAGCCGGAGAACATCTTATTTGTGAACTCCGATTTTGAGCTGGCCTATAACGTGGACAAGGTGCGTGCCGTTTTCCCCTCGTGGCAGGTCGGTCACGCTGCATGCGTCGGGATTATGTGGCTAACGTCACATCTCTTGTTCTTCCTTCCCTCGTGGAGTGAAGAAGAGAGAGGAAAGGTGTGTGAAGAGCACAGACATCCGCGTCGTGGACTTTGGAAGCGCCACTTTCGATCACGAGCACCACAGCACCATCGTGTCGACGCGGCACTACAGAGCCCCCGAGGTTATCCTGGGTAAGTGCTGGGTCCGGGGCTTCCTCCAGGGTGGGAGAGGGGTATTTGTACTGATTCCTGTTCATGGTGTCTCCCTCAGAGCTCGGCTGGAGCCAGCCATGTGACGTGTGGAGCGTCGGCTGCATTATCTTCGAGTATTACGTGGGATTCACCCTCTTCCAGGTGAGGCGCCCGGAAGGGGTTCAAATACCGCCTTAGTACCCACTTACTACCCATACCCAAATAGTACCCGGTATAAAGTACCCAGTTAGTGCCCGGTATATAGTATGGGTATAGAGTGCCCAGTTAGTACCCGGTATAAAGTATAGGTATAAAGTGCCCAGTTAGTACCCGGTATATAGTATAGGTATAAAGTGCCCAGATAGACCCGCGTATAAAGCTATAGGTAATTTAAAGTGCCCAGTTATACCCGGTACTATAGTATAGTATTAAAAGTGCCAGTTAGTGCCGGTATATAGTATAGTATAAAGCTGCCAGTATACCTGTATCATAGTATAGGCGTATAAAGTGCCCGGATATATAGTATAGGTAGTAGCGTGCCCAGATAGTACCCTGTATTTATAGCTATAGTATTAACATGCCCAGTTAGTGCCCCCGTATATAGATATAGCGATAAGTGCCCAGTTATACCCTGTATATAGCTATAGGTATAAAGCTGCCCTAGTTAGTGCCGGCGTAATATAGCTATTAGTAATAAAGTGCCCAGTAGTATCCCCTGTAATAGTATAGCGTATAACAGTGCCCGAGTATATAGTATAGGTACTAGAGTGCACAGTAACTACCCTGAGTATAGTATAGGTATAGAGTGCCCAGTTAGTACCCTGTATATAGTATAGGTATAAAGTGCCCAGTTAGTGCCCGCTATATAGTATAGGTATAAAGTGCCCTGTTGCTATTTGGTACGAAGCGTGTTTTATATTATATGCTGCTTACGGGGCACCTGCTGTTGCACAGAGGTGAGATTTTGTGAAATTTTTTTATGCAGACGCACGACAACCGAGAGCATCTGGCCATGATGGAGCGTATTTTGGGTCCGGTTCCCTCAAGAATGACCCGGAAGACCAGGTGAGTTTCTGGAACTAGAAGAAGTGGGGGTAGCTGGAGGCGCGACCTCCTTTCCTTTAAAGCCCAGAACCCCCCCCAGGGGCTTGGCGTCTGTAGTCCTTTCCTCGTAGGGTGAGCCGTACCTTTAATGCCCTCCCTGCAGGAAGCAGAAGTATTTCTACCATGGCCGCCTGGACTGGGACGAGAACACGTCTGCCGGCCGCTACGTCAGAGAGAACTGCAAACCGCTGAGGGTAAGTGAGGCTCGGGCTCCTGCTTCTGCCCCGCTCGCTCCCGGCCCTGCGCGCTAACCTGCCTCTCCTCCTCGCAGAGGTACTTGCTGTCCGAGGCCGAGGAGCATCACCAGCTGTTTGACCTGATCGAGGGCATGCTGGAGTACGAGCCGTCCAAGCGCATCACGCTGGCAGAGTCTCTCAAGCACCCGTTCTTCGATGTTTTGAAAATGGACTCGGCTCCAAAGCACTGGGGCACCGGCCGCGACATCAGCCGATAGGGGACGGGGCGGCACGGATGGGCACCGTGTGCCGGATGGGCACTGGCCGTGACATCAGTTGATAAGGGACGGGGCGGAATGAGGAGCACCGGATGGGCACCGGCCGCGACATCAGCCGATGGGGGACAGGGCGGCACGAGAAACGCCGGATGGGCACCGTGTGCCGAGAGGCTCGTTACAGACTCATGAATTTCCGCTCAGAATGGTGCTTTCGTGTTTTTTAACCGAATGAACTGAAGCTGTTAATATGTGAAATAACCTGTAGTATATGATGTAAATCCTGTAAAGCGTGTGTGTGGGGGGGTGTCTGCCGTGTAAATAAAGTGCTTTCCTGCGCGGACGCTGCCGGTAACTTATGATGTCAGTGTTAGGAGGATGAGTCGCTGCTCGGGGGAGGTCCATGCTTTTGTGCGCCTTCCAGAGTTTTTATATTATTTTGTACAGCGTTTGTGAGAAATAAATCCGATATCTTTGTATGGATCATGTGCGTTATTTAGCAGAGGGGGCGCTCTAAAGGAAGTGGAATCTCCGATGTATGTAAAACCCTGTCGCCCGCAATGGGCTCAGTGCTGCATTCTTTGGGTTTGCAGCCAGATGTAGGGGATTTGAAGCCCCAGCCAGTAGTAAAGCTTCCTCTATAGGGTCCCGTCATCAAGGGACACAACATGGCCCTGCAGCACCACCTGCCGGCTGTTTCCCCTTCTTAAGGTGACCCCATATGCTGCGTGTCCGTATATGCGCTAATACCCTTGCCAGGGGTAGTTTCACTACGGAAATGAGTGGTAAGCATCTTTATACTACACCTTTGTGTCTGCAGGGTGGGCAGTGTGGTTTTCCAGATAAAATCATATCTGGCCTTTATTATTTGATTCATATTACTGGTAATTTATTTACCGGTTATATGAATCGCAAATAAAAACAAATGAAAAATGTTTCATATCCTATTAAACTACGATTATTTTGTTCATATTTTTATTTCGTAGCGCCCTCTTGTGGACACATTCAGCAATTCCATGTATGTTTAGAACTATACAGCTGCTATTAATAGCATGGAGCGCCCTCTTGTGGACACATTCATTAAATATGTTTCAAATCCTATTCCGCTATGTTTTTTCTCATATTTAATTATTCTGCAGCGCCCTCTTGTGGACACATTCAGCAATTTCATGTATGTTTAAAACTATACAATTGCTCGTTATAACATGGAGCGCCCTCTTGTGGACACATTCAGCAATTTCATGTATGTTTAAAACTATATAATTGCTCGTTATAACATGGAGCGCCCTCTTGTGGACACATTCACCAACTAAATGTTCCAAATCATTTTCAGCTTTATTTGATTCATATTAATATTTTTAATATTATTCCGCACCGCCACCTTGTGGACACATTCAGCAATGTCATGTGTGTTTAACAGTATACAGCTGCTATTAACACGGAGCGCCCTCTTGTGGACACATACACCAATTAAATGTTTCAAATCATATTCAGCTATGATTATTTTATTCATGTTAATTTATTAATATTATTATTCTGTAGCACCTTCTTCTGGGCACATTCAGCAATTTCATGTATGTTTAAAACTACACAGCTGCTATTATTCATAACATAGAGCGCCCTTTTTTGGACCCATACACTAGTTAAATGTGTTTCAAATCATATTCAGCTATCATTATTTTATTCATAGTAGTTTATTGTGAATAATATTGTTCTGAAGTGCCCTCTTGTGGACACATTCAGCAATTCTATGTATGTTTAAAACTATACAGCTGCTATTAATAACATGGAGCGCCCTCTTGTGGACACATTCATTAAATATGTTTCAAATCATATTCAGCTATGTTTTTTCTCATATTTAATTATTCTGCAGCGCCCTCTTGTGGACACATTCAGCAATTCCATGCATATTTAAAACTATACAGCTGCAATGGTTAGTAACATGGAGCGCCCTCTTGTCGACACATTCAGCAATTAAATGTTTCAAGTCATATTCAGCTATGATTATTTATATTAATTTAAGTATAAATGTATTTATATAATTTTTATTATAAATGAAACATATTACATATGTTTCAAAATATATTATCCTCCGTCACCGTTATTATTATTATTATCTTCCGTCACCGTTATTATTATTATTATTATCCTCCGTCACCGTTATTATTATCCTCCGGCACCATTATTTGGACACATTTGTCAATTATATAGATTTTTAAACACATGACTCTGGTTAATGGTCTTCGTGTGATGAGGTGGCGGTCAGACAGGCCAAGGGTGCGTCCGCTCCTAATGTTCATCAGGTTTGTCTACAAAGTGTTTCCAGCCATGTGGGTCACCGGCGCTATCATTGTTGCAAACTGTTTGGCAGGGGGTCTGACTGGTGTGGCGTTTGTCCCCTGTTAGTCCATTTAGGATGAGGGTGCTAAATGATTTTACACGCCAGGAACATGTTGCTGCTCTATCACATTGCTCTGCATGCGTGTGTAATCCCATACATGCCGGATTTAATCCCGGTTTAACGGATTTCTCTGGAGGGCAGATACCTCCGGGGACAGCAGTCAGTCAGTTTGAGGACACTCACCACAGACGCAGCTCCAGAACCAACGGTGAGTTTAGGAACCTTTGCTTACATTCAGGTTCAGGGTTTGTCACTTTAGGGGATTGAAATGTCCGAAATAAGGAAGATTAAGCAATTTGGCAATTCTAAGAAAACACGACACTCACGTTTGGGGGAGAGACCCCCAGCGTTCTCGCTGGTGAGATGAAGGGACTTCTTTCTAATAGGCAATGTAATTAACCCCTTCTATAATATAATTAGCAGGCAGGTAGAAACCTTTTGGCCCATGCATCTGCCCTGATCCCAGTAGATTACATGTAATCCCGTTAATCTGCCCTCCTGTATGTTCAGTTTTGCACATCAGGCGTAGCCTCTGCCGGGGACATCAGGCGCAGTGTCCGCCGGGTATTGGGGACATCAGGCGCAGTGTCCGCCGGGTATTGGGGATATCAGGCG
>VKOC01000009.1:34882-56801 GCA_009364415.1 Spea multiplicata
GTCTCTGCTCGCTATTCCCAGCAGTCTACGGGACTGTCTCTGCTCGCTATTCCCAGCAGTCTACGGGACTGTCTCTGCTCGCTATTCCCAGCAGTCTACGGGACTGTCTCTGCTCGCTATTCCCAGCAGTCTACGGGACCGTCTCTGCTCGCTATTCCCAGCAGTCAACAGGACGTTCTCCAGGCCTGCTTTTTCTTGGCTGGCTGTAGTGTTGTCACAAATCTCAGTCTATCCAACTCCTATTTTCTAGGCCTCTCTCGCTCTCCCGGACTGACTCCCCCAGTCACGGGGCCTCTCTCGCTCTCCCGGACTGACTCCCCCAGTCACGGGGCCTCTCTCGCTCTCCTGGACTGACTCCCCCAGTCACGGGGCCTCTCTCTTCCCCAGGCTGTTTCTCCCAGCCTCGGGAGCTCTCTGTTCGGAATGTCTGTTTGTGCAAAAGGGCCACCTGAGCCTCACCTGGCTGTCTCTCTGTGTTCCCGGCTGTCTCTCGCAGTCTCTCCCCCCGGATCCCTCTCTGTGTCCCAGTAAAGATGGCTACAGTCTTCGACGGCACTTTCGCGTCGGCTCAGCCCCTTTTCAGAGTTTTGGTCTCTCTCCTCCTGGATTTAATCTACCCGCCGGCCTGCTTCATTTTCTCCTCTCGGACGGTCTCTTTAATCACATTAGTAAAGCTCCGTAATTAATGTAATTCCAATTAACTCTGTGTGGAATCTGCGACCGACCAACACTCACTCCGGCTTTGCCTAGTCTGCTTTCCGTCACCGCACTTTACACACTTTTTTACAAAAACAAATTTCTTAATGTTTTAAAGAATCGACAGTACTTTCTAACACTAAATGTGACTCGACTGAATAATTTTGACAATCTAAATTTTATTATCTCACTGTAGTAAACAGGATGTTAACGAATCTGCGACGACGGTAACAGTGGCAGGCGTCAGGAGGGAGGAAAGGCGGGTTTATACCATAGAGAAGAGCCGTGGGAGGGAAGGCCGGCAGTTCTACCCGTTCTCTATGGTATATGGGTAGTTCTGTGGTGGTTACTGTGCAATATATAGAGCAAGAGGTAAATGTTACACCCACAATATGAGAATATGAGGAGAATTATGGCAATAATGGGGTTATTCTGCTCTTCTTACATGTGACCTGTGTGTCCTAGGTATATATAATTTATTATATTATCAAGTTCGTCTTTGGTAAAATAATATAAAATCATTTGAATGGTGGCCATGCATACATGGGTTTTTAGGGATTTTTTGGGCGTTGTGGGGGTTGGGGTATCCCCACTGGGGCAGGGAAGAGCCTTGAGCTGGAACAGCCCAGGGTGCATCTTGAGTCTGTAATGGAGGACGGATGCACCATTAACGATGGGATTTGAGGCAAGCGGTGTGGGGCAGTCGCCGTGGATACCAGTGGAATGTTCTGGCTGACTTACACCTATGCACCATTGGAAACTTTGAGGCGGTGTGAGACACGGCCCATGCGCGAAGGACAAGCCTCAAGTTGGGGGACGCGTTGGACAGATGACGTGATTAGTCTGCCAGGAGACCCGACATAGAAAAAGAGGCAGAGAACATTCTGCGGGGAAACGTACGCTGAAGTCTCCGGGTCAGATTTTCTTTTTTGGGGGCATGTAGAGGTTTGACCACACTGACTCTCCGCCCTTATTCCACCTACTCTCCGCCCAGTTACTGGCTTCTAAAGGCTTTTTGGGGGCTAGCCACACCCATACAGATGGGTAGCCTATCCTGGGAAGGCAGGTGGGATGTATAACTGAGTAATTGAGTTTATTCACTCCGCATGCTGCAGGGGGCAGCACTTTACCTGCGCGGGGCAGCACTTTACCTGCGCGGGGCAGCAAGGTGTGAACGTTACATGCGTCGCGGTAATAACTCTAAAGAAGATTCAGCAGCGTGTAGACCGGACGAACCCCTTCTTCAGTCAAAGTCATAGAAGTCAATAATAACTTCTGACCAATTGGAGTCCCCAAAACAAGAAACCCAAAATAACACCCGACAGCGTTTGTAGTAAAATGGCCCATGTTTATTATAGTTATTTGGAATCATTATTTTGGGGACGCTGCATTAAATCAAACTAATTATTATTGGTCTTGCTGAATGATTATTTTTAACATGCCATATAAGACTTCAACACCCAGCAGCCTTTGCGCCTGACCTGCATCTGCTTTCCTCTTCCTTTTTTTTACTCCCCCCCGCTCAAAACTACATTTCCCGACACCCTCTGGGGGAAAACAGCTGTCCGCCATTTTAGTTGTAGTCCATCTTGCTTTCGCTTTCCATCGTCGGTGTGGTAGTAGGAGTCTGCGGGGACTACGCCTCCCAGCGCGCTTTGCAGCCAAGGGGGTGGTCGCCCGAGCCTTTCCCACAGGGCGGCCATGTTGGATGTGGTATTGTTATGTATGTGTGTGAGTGTGTATGGGTGAATGTGAAAGGAAGGGAGTGTGGAGGAAGGGGGCAGCTGATTTAGGGCCAGGGGTTTTCACTCTGGGGGCTCCCACAGACTCAGCACATGCTGTGCGTGACAGAGGAGAGCCTGCTGCGCCCTGTGCCCCTTGAAATCAGCCCCTCACAGCCTCAGCGACTGCAAAGCAGGGCTGGGAACATTAGCAACAAGGTGAAAGCTCCATAGGGGAGGCGAGGAGCAGGGCACAGCTCTGGGCTTCACAGGAGAGGGGGCATCAGGCTAGCACACCCTACACAGCCCCCCCCACCCTCTGTGTGCCCACTACTGCCCCAGGCAGGGGTGTGTGGGCGTGCATGTTACAGAGCTGCTTGAAGTCAGGTGGTGGGTCAGGCTGTAGGGGGCTGGGATCCAGGGCTGCCTTGCACCATGCGGGGGGTGTAGCGGTGGCAGCGCGGGGGGGGACTCGTAAGTTGACCGGCAGAGTACTTGACGCTGCAGAAGGGAACCCGGTTCTGATCATGGTAACGCAGAACCCAAAGCAGACCCCATCATCAGCGGAGACCAGGTCAGTCCGCGCCGTGGTAGGTGTGTTGGGACTTTACCTCTCTGATGCGCCCGTTGCATGCAGGATGTGCAGCTCGCCGTGGCTTCGTGTTGCCGGGGTGAGCTGGCCGGGTCTGTCCGTCTGTCCGTGTTGATTAAAGTCCGTGCCTTCCCTCTGTGCTGCGTGTATCTGCTGTCCTGAGCGCCGCGGTCTCTCGCCTGCAAGTAACGGCTGAAGTATTGGCCGACGTCTCGTTGACTTTACTGGCGCTCTCGTTCAGGCGTTGCATGTGTGTTTTCGCTGTGTGCATGCGCCAACCGCACGCCAGCTCTTTGCCCCCCTGTTGCAGGGTTTCTGTTTGCAGTAACACCCCTGCTTTATCTCCAGGAGTGGGCGCAGCTGAGACATCGGGTTGCCCAGTGGGAGATGTCTGGAAAGAGCCTTGGGGGGGCCGCTCGGCGCAGGAGGACGCGCTGTCGGAAGTGTGAGGCGTGCGTGCGCACTGAGTGCGGCGAGTGTCACTTCTGCAAGGACATGAAGAAATTTGGGGGCCCCGGGCGCATGAAACAGTCCTGTCTGAAGCGGCAGTGCACAGCGGTAAGAGGGGTTACCAGATATCGGGGGCCGCAGTGGGCATCGGATGATGGGTCAGTTAATGCTTTGTCTGATGGGGTTGGGTTGGAGGATGGGGGTCAGTGGTTTGTGTGATGGGGGGGGTCAGTGGTTTATGTGTGGGGTTGGGTTGGGAGGATGGGGGGTCAGTGGGTTTGTGTGATGGGTGGGATTGGAGGATGGGGGTCAGTGGTTTGTGTGATGGGGGGGGTCAGTGGTTTGTGTGATGGGGGGTCCAGTGGTTGTGTGATGGGGGGGGTCAGTGGTTTTGTGTGATAGGGGGGGTCAGTGGTTTGTGTGATGGAGGGGGGGTTTGTGTGATGGGGGGGTCAGTGTTTGTGTGATGGGGGGGTCAGTGGTTTTGTGTGATGGGGGGGTTGGTCAGGTGGGGTTGGTGTGTGATGGGGGGGTCAGTGGTTTGTGTGATGGGTGGGGTTGGTGAGGTTGGGGTCAGTGGTTGTGGTTGATGGTTGATGGGGTCAGTGGTTTTGTGTGATGGGGTTGGGTTGGAGGATGGGGGTCGTTGGTTTGTGTGATGGGGTTGGGTTGGAGGAGACTGGGGGTCGGGGGGTTAGTGTCGTGATGGTAACCGTAATGTTGTCCCCGCAGCCCGTTCTCCCGCACACAGCCGTTTGTCTCCTGTGTGGAGATGCAGGGAAGGAGGACACCGCTCAGGACGAGGAGCAGAAGTTTAACCTGTCGCTCATGGAATGTACGATTTGCAATGAGATCGTCCACCCCGGCTGCATCAAGGTGCGTCCTGCCAGTCTCTCCCTCTGTCTTCTAACAACCCCCCCCCCGTCCATTCCGCGGTCTCTCTCCCGTGAGCCGCCTGTCTCTCTCTCTCTCTCACGTGAGCCGCCTGTCTCTCTCTCTTCCCGTGGAGCCGCTGTCTCTCTCTCTCTCCCGTGAGCCCGCCTGTCTCTCTCTCCTTCTCTCCGTGAGCCGCCTGTCTTCTCTCTCTCTCTCTCTCGATCCCCGTGAGCCGCCTGTCTCTCTCTCTCTCTCCCGTGAGGCTGTCTCTCTCCCTCTCTCTCCCGTGAGCCGCCTGTCTCTCTCCCTCTCCTCCCGTGAGCGCCTGTCTCTCTGTGTCTCTTCTCTCTCTCTCTCTGTCCCTCTCTCCTCTCTCTGAGCCGCCTGTCTCTCTCTCTCTCTCTCTGACCGTGAGCCGTGTCTCTCTCTCTCTCTCCCGTGAGCCACCTGTCTCTTCCCTTCATTTCTCTGATGTTTATTTCTGTAGATGGGAAAATCTGAAGCTGTAATAAACACGGAGATCCCCAACTGCTGGGAGTGCCCGAGGTGCAAGCGTGAAGGCCGTACGAGCAAGGTAGAGTCCGAGACGGTAAAGTCTGGCGAGCGCTGCTAGAAGCCGGGGCCTTAAATCTGGAGTAGATCTTTAAGGATGCCGGGTGCTCCGGACACTTGAGTTGGAGTAACGGCACTCATCACGAAGCTTTACTGTCTCTTTTAATGCCTTTTGGCAGCTGTCTATAAATGATCATCGGGATCCTTGGTGTGAATGGACTCGTCATCAGATCCAGAAGGCTGGATTGGTTGATTTTAATGGGTTAATCACAAGGAGGACTAGGTGGAGGGTGTTCTCTTTAACGAGGTAGCATGTCATCCCTTAGGACTCTTTGGACGGTTCTGGAAAGCGGCGTCTAGATAACGGAGAGGACGCCGTCCGGTGGAAGTTGACAGATGACCCCGCTCCTGCTAAGAAGAAGCCGACGGAAGATAATTTAGGACAGAAAAGGAAGAAAGAGAAGGATCCGCCAACCGACACTGCCGTTAAGAAGAAGGTAATCGGTATTTCAGATCACCATTGCTTAGAGCGCTCGGTGACTCTTTTAGAGTCTCGTTTTCTTTTTTTCGGGCTAAATTTTAATATCTCCTACAGATGAAGGTGGAGAAAGACAAGAAAGTGAAGAAGGTGAGTAACAGACATGAAAGACGTGTAATGAGCCACCATCTCCCCGTGAAAGCCCCTCGGTTTGCCGTGAGCGTCCCATGCAGGAGGAGGCAGGGGTGGTAGAAGCCATTACTAATCCTGCTTTTCTTCTGTCTCTCTTGTCTCCTTCTCTCTCTCTCCTCACTTTCTGCCCCCGTCCTTTTTCCTCGCGCTCCGTCCCTTTTCCCCAGAAGGAGCCGCCGGTCCCGTCAGAACCTGTCCCAGCCGTGGACCGCTCTCACCAGCGCGAGAAGATAGAGCGCTTCAAGCAGATGTGCCAGATGTTGGAGCGGGGCCGCAGCACCTCGTCCAGCTCCAGCTCCGACTCCGACTCGGACTCCGACTCCAAGGGTTCCCGGGGGAGCAGTGACACCGGGGAGGGGGGGGATTCACGGCTCAGCTTCAGCACCAGCTCAGAGGATGAAGAGGAGGGAGGACGATCGGCCTCCCTCGCTGATGGACAGAACGGCGCCAAGAACGGCAAGCAGAAGCCCTCGCGCACCAACTGGAGGGAGAAGGAGAACAGGAAGGCTGGTGGGGCTGGTGCCAGGAAGGGGCCTGGGGGCAGGAATGCAGCGCATGCCATACCCCAGAGCCAGCTTCTGAAGAGGCCACTGGTCCCCTCGCCTCCCAAGCCAGCCCCCCTTCAGCTGGAAAGGCACGTGGTACGGCCGCCCCCCCACAGCCCAGAGCCGGACTCCCTGCCATTGGACAGTGGGACAGACCACGTAATGCAGAGGGGAGTCTGGCTGTCCGTCTTCAGGCACTTGGGTCAGAAGGAGCTTTGTGTCTGCATGAGAGTGTGCCGGACGTGGAACCGCTGGTGAGAGGGGAGCGCCGGGGCGGGTGCGGGGTCTTGGTGCAAGGGGTACTCGGGTGTGATATGGCACAGGGGGGCCACCATCCCATGTTTACCGAGCTTTCTATGGGACGCGGGTTACAGGGCGTGTTGGGATTATACAATCTGTGATTACTTATTTCCTAACCTGTGACACAGAACCAGTCAGACTTCCTGGAGCGGTTGTGTAACCGGCGCCCGAGTCCCGCGATCCCAGCTGGAAAACTCTAACATTTAAATAATGGGGAAGGGGAACTGGCCGTGGTGGAAGGCACTGGTTTTAAATGGGACGCTGATCCCTTTCATTTTTGACACAGGTGCTGTGACCGCCGCCTTTGGACATCTATCGACCTGAGCCGCAGGAAATCAATCACGCCCCCTATGCTGAGTGGTATTGTCCGCCGGCAACCAATCAGACTAGACCTCAGCTGGACCAACATATCAGAGAAGCAGCTGACCTGGCTAATCCATCGGTTACAGGGTGAGGCGGTGGGGGGGTCCTTTCACTGTTTGGGGTGGCATGGAAATGGGGTACACTGGTCCAGTTGGTTTGTGAGTGGAAAGGCATTATATGATTGGTCACAATGTGTCGTAGGGGTTCGTATCCTGCGCGGGAAGCCATTGCTGCTGGGCTGGCCTTACTGGTCCTTGGTGTGCTGGTTATATCATGATTTGGGGGGAGATGGAGGCCGTTACCGCTCTGGCCCCCTGTCGCTGAGCGCCCCGTTATCTCTCTGCCCCAGGTCTGAAGGAGCTTCTGGTTGCCGGCTGCACGTGGAGCGCGGTGTCCTCTCTCTGCACGACCTCCTTCCCCTGCATGTCTCTGCTGGACATCTCCTGGGTTCAGGGAATGAAAACTTCCCACCTCCGAGAGCTGCTTTCTCCTCCTTCCTCGGACTGCAGAACCGGTAAGTCTTTCATGCCCCCCCCCCCCGATTTATTACCCCCGGTGCTCAGTGTCGCCCCCTGATGTCTGGGTGAGGTTGGCTGCGTTCTTTTGCGATGTACGCCTTGCATTATATTGACCCCCCCCCCCCATCGTTGTGCGTTAGGGACGTCGGACCCCCGAGGTCGGCTCTCCTCCCTGTCGGAGCTGCGTCTCTGTGGTCTGGAGATGGGAGATTCCGCGCTGCGTCTGCTGCTCCGTTACACTCCGCGGCTCCATCACCTGGACCTCAGTCACTGCGTTCAACTGAGTGACCACGGGATCCACATCCTAACTGCTGCCACCTCCCCGCTCCGAGACAGTCTCACTCATCTGAACCTCACAGGTGAGTGCGCCCCTGACCCCCGCAGCGCTCTCGCTCGCTCTCTTCCCCTGGTTAGTTGTCTATTTTCCTCTTTCCCGTGCCGCCGCACGTCGGCTCACTGCTCTCCCCCTGTCCGTAGGGTGCCACCGCCTGACCGATCAGTCCCTGGCCTTCTTCAAGAGATGCCCCCGGCTGACGCTCGTGGACCTGCGCTCCTGCCGGCTCCTCACGCACGAGGGTTTCCAGCGGCTCCTCCAGGATCCCCCCTCCGAGCCCGACGGGAAACCCTTCCAATGTGCCGAGGAACAGGTGCTGAGCCGGGAGAGTTAGCGGTGGGGAAGGGGCCCCCGCCACAGCACTACAGCCCCTGATTGGGGCAACTCTACTGTATCTGCCTCCTCTACCTACCTAAGCGTTGCGTGCAGGTTTTGGAAAGGAGGGTGCACTGAAGATCCCGAGTTTAACTGTTGATGTACTAGGGAGGAGCTGCGCCAGACGGCAGCCGCGTTTCGTGCGGAAACGGTTAAAAGGGAAAGGAACTTCCTACTGGCTCACGCTGGGGTTTGGGGTCTGGACACCCCTCTATCTTAATGAAAGTGTTCGGGACACCTTAGGGTTATTGTGACCTCACTTACCGGGTCCTGAGTGGTCCGTCGGCTAATTCCACCCCCCCCCTCCTACTCTGCTGATACCCTTAACGGGGCATTTGCCGAAGACGTGCATGCAGGGTAGCGTGTGGCGCGCTTCCGGAGAGGAGGTGGTGGGGGGCTTCGTGTCGTCTCCATGCGCTTTACATCAGCTGACGCGTTCTCTTAGGGCCTTTATCGCGTTGGTTTGGGGGGTTATCGGGGGAAATGCACTGCAGGGTGAGAGCAGGGTCGCTCGCTTATCAGGGTGATGCCCTGCAAGGGTTAACGTACAGCATTAAGTCTACAGGAATGTACTGGGATATACTGGGGTGCTGTGGGAGGTACGACACCCGTATGTCTATAAGCGTGGGTATTTAACACTCGGTTGGCTGCGGCGGGTGATACTTTGCGGCGCGAGGTGTCTGCAGCCGGCTCACGGGATACTCGGTGCCGCCGTATAGCGGGGCCGGCGGACGGACTGCTAGCCTTTAGGCCGGTTCTGGGGACGGTTTGAGAATTGTGCAGCTACAAACACGGGGGTCGGAGAGGCCCAGGGGTCTTGCGTAGGGTTTGGGCCGGCTGAGGCTGATGGGAGTTGGAGAGGCCTCGGCTTGCCCGGTCCTGCGGTACATCACGGTGTGGTCCTTCACGTGGCTTGTATCACTCCGCTTGCACGATGGCACACGTTCCGGGCGCGTTCTCTCCTGCCCCCGGGTTCTTGCCGCAGGGTACTGCGGTTCTTGAATTCATGTTCTGTTATTTTGTCTTTTTTTTTATTTTATATAAAAGTGTTTTTTTGTAAATTTTCTGTGTCTGAGTCGTTTATGCAGTTCTCTCGAGTTATTTGTGTCGTTTGTGAACCAGCCCTACGCCTCGGCCTCTGAGCGGCGGCGCCTCGATCTACCTCTCCGGTTTCCCCCTATTACTCGGGTTCCGGGGTCTGTCGCCTTCGGAATGATTTCGCTGTAAAGAGTAACAATCGTGCAAATAACCGGCAAACGTACCGGGAGCGCCTGGAGCTTGTGGGTCGGAGCGCCTCCCGGAGGACGTCTTCTGAACGCCTTTTCACCGAACTGCGATATTCTATGCCTGAGACCTGAATCGGCGCCAAGAAAACGGACCGCCGGCGGTCACCGTTATCCCGCTGTAACGACTCAAACCTTAATCAGTCGTTGGTCTCGTCTTAGATTCAGGAGCCGGATGTCTATCCCATGCATGTTTAATCCCCTCGCTGTATTACCCTCTACCACCTCTGCTGGGAGGCCGCTCCACTTATCTACTACACTTTCAATAAAGAAAAACTTCCTTCCATTCCATCTGAGCCTCTAGTGTTAGATTCAGCTCTTGTAACTTTTCTCCTCCTGCACTTTTATGAAATCCCTTTATGTATTTAAATGCCCCCCCGTCTCTCCTCTCCCCCCCCGTCTCTCCTCGCCGGCTGGAGTGATGAGTGTTGCAATTAGTATATTGATAGTAAAGAGAGTGGATGATGATGGCAGCGATGTCCCCGTCCGTGGGAAGGGAATTCCAGGGGGGGGTGGAGGGTATTGGCACCCCGCTGCGCAGGTGCATCCAATACCCTGGGGGTTGAAGGTGGAATCCCATGGTTGCTGTACATCATCTCGTCTGCCCCCCGCCTCACATTCTACCCCTACCTACTAAAAAGGCGTTGGGGGTCAGCAGGTGCCGTGGGGTACCCGTTGGCCGCCGGTGCTGTGTTGACGTCGCCGGCTCCTGGTTGACTTGGCGTAGTTGGAGTTGTAACCAGGCTGCTGTGTGCGGTGTAGTTGCGGTACTCGGGCTGCGGGGGGCAGACTCGCACGGCTGTGGCATGCTCTTTAATGTGGTCGTGCGGCCGGCGCGCGTTGCGCAGACGTTGTCTTTGGCAGCAGGTTGCTCCTGGCTGTCGGGCCGGCAGCGCCAGTATCTGTCTGAATTCCTGACGGGTGACAGAGCCGAAAACTCACAGGATTTCCCCTCTCGCCGTCACTAAACCGCATCCCCTCCCGAGGGACACAAAGAGGCCGCTGTGACGCGGGGAAGCCCATAGCTGCCCAATCCAGTTGCCCAAGTGGCCCCGGGGGGTTGGGGTGCACGGGGGGGGGGCAGTGTCTGCAGGCTGTTGTCTAGACCTTGTGTCTGCCGGTGGCCTGGGGGCAGAGCCGGTGGTACCGCTCTACGGACCGTGTCTGCGATATGCGGAGAGCAGCGTGCCGCTGCCAGGACGGGCGCGTGCGGACGTGTCACTTACTCTCAGGATATGCCAACTCCCTGGGGGGGAGAGGCGGCCGCTCACATAATAGCTCTAAGGGGGGTGCCCTGCCAGCTGGTAACCTTACTCCTGGAGTGCGCGATCGCCATGGCACCGTTTCCGTCAGCTCTCCTAAAAGCTCTTAATTGCAGAGAGAGGTGACTTAGGCAGCTGTGGGGGGTAACGGGGAGTAACCTGCCACTTCCCTCACTCCCCCGTTGCCCTTCATTCCATAATTCACCCCTCCGCACACGTTCATTCATTCGCAAGGCCCCCCCCCATCCATTCATCTTTCCTCCCTCCCGGCGTCTTGCCGCAAGCCGGATTCCTGCACCTGTACTTACCCCCCCCCCTCCCGCTCCCTCTCCCTCCCTCTCCATTCGTGTCCCTCCTTCCTCGTGGGTTTCTTAGTAGGTCCCTCCTTCCTCGTGGGTTTCTTAGTAGGAAGGAAGAAGGAATGAAATATCCGAGAGGAGAGGAGAGGAGAGGAGGGGGGGTGACGCTGGAGATTTCCACATAGCGGAGAGACCTGGGGGGGTAGGTATAAAAACATGTCACCTGCGGGGCAGGTTAATCACAGGTACCAGGTGCTGGATGCAGGATGCTGGCTGGGACAGGTGAGTCTCCTGGGGCATCCATCTCACAGAGCGCTCCGGCAGCGAAAGAGTTATTTGCTATCGGTTTTCTGAAATGCGTTGGGACAGGGAATGCCTGAAAGAGCGGCCGATGTGGATTATAACTCCCATTAGTCTCAGGCAGACACTCAGCCTTGGTTTTTGCGTATGGTATTTTTTTTGGCGGAGTTTCACTTAGAGCTCCAGCGTCTCCCATGGTGAGAATTAAAAATGTTCTGGATCTTAAGACATTTAACACCTCTACCACCTCTGCTGGGTGGCAGCTCTGTTCAGAAAAATGTTTTATTCAGAAAAATGTGGGTTTGAGGTGATTCTAATTTGCTGTCACCCCTGGTATGGGAGTGAAGGAAGGGTGCAGACAGGTGTCAGGGTGCATTTTAATCCCATTACCGGCCTGTCCCGTTTGCAGTTCTCGTGGTGCTGGGTGCCGCACTGTGTCGGGGGCAGGATGCAGTCACTACTACAACTCAGAATATTCTCACACAGATCCAGAACCAGGTTGTCTACCTGCACAACAACGCCACACTGCTGCTGAGTATATACGTGAGTGAGATCCCTCCCATGCAGAGCATCCCGAGGCTATCCCCTCCCCTGCAGAGCATCCCGAGGCTATCCCCTCCCCTGCAGAGCATCCCGAGGCTATCCCCTCCCCTGCAGAGCATCCTGAGGCTATCCCCTCCCCTGCAGAGCATCCCGAGGCTATCCCTTCCCCTGCAGAGCATCCCGAGGCTATCCCCTCCTTAAAGGAGCACCTCAGTCCCTGCGCAGCATGCCGTGATCATTCTATTCCGGCCGGACTATCCCCCAGCTACTTCCTCCCCTACAGAAGAATACACTTGCCCCCCCTCACTGCAGGGAATGCGCTGGGTCTCCCCTCCCTGCACCTCTCACATCTTTGGCTTCTCGATCCTCCCGTATGATGCGTTGATCTCTCCCGTCGCTGATATTCTGTCTTTTATTTATTCCTCCTGGTTCTCCCTCACGTTCTGTTTTGATAAAATGATTCTCTCCTCTCTCATTATTATTACTTATTATTAATTAATTTATCTATTATTCTTATTATTATTATTATCATATTATTATTATTGGATTATCCATTATTATTATTATTATTATCATTATTATTATCCATTATTCATTATTATCTATATTATCATTATAATTATTTATTATCATTTTATCATTAATTATTCATCATTTAATTATTATTATTATGATCATTATTATTATTATTATTATTATTTTTATTGCTTAATTCTTATTATTATTATTATCATTCTTATTATCAGAATACTATTACAGTTTTATTAACATTATTAGTATTAATCATATTAAGTTATTTCCTATTATATAATATTATCATCATTTATTATTATTGATTATGAAGAATTATTTATATATCTATTATTATCATTATTATTAATCTTATATTAATTATTATATCATTATTAGTCATTATTATTATCATTGTTATTACATTATTATCATTATTATTATTATTATTATTATAATTATTAATTTATTATTATCATTGTTAATTATTATTATTATTTTATATTATTTTATTATTCTCCCTGTTCTCACCCCCTCCTTTCCTATTCCCTCCCCTGTTCTCACCCCCTCCTTTCCTATTCCAGTTGAAGTACCAGGGTGCCCCATTCAACGGTTCTGAATTCAGCTTCCCCTCGTGGCAGGAGCCGGGGCTGCCCCCCGCCAGTCTGGGCTTCAAGAAATGGCGGTGCCTTTGTCCCGGGGAGCGGCTTATGTTGGACAGAGACGCCTTTTCTGCCATCTCTGAATTCTTCCAGCTCGTCGTGGACGACCAGCTCTCCCTGAACCCCCAGGCCAAGGAGCTCCTCCAGATGCTGGAAGCGGCCCAGATCTCCTCCGAGGCCGTGCTCAGTAACCTGCTCAGCGCTTTGGACGTTTTGGGCTTCCAGCCTTCACCGGCCCAGCCGGAGCTCTTGAGTTGGGCATCGGCCGGGGCCAAGAGCTTCCAGAAGAAGGTGCGCGGCTACGTGCTGTGCAGGGAGTACAAGGACTGGCTGGCCAGAGTAGCCAACGACATGATGATTCTAAAAGGGACTCGCGGGGGGAGAGAGGCCATTGGCCAAGACAGGAGAGGCCGCTGCCGGTCCTGATGGAGAAGAGTAAAGAGAACAACATTGAGTCTGGTGGGAGAGAGGGAGAGAGAGAGAGGAGAGAGGAGAGAGAGGAGCGCGAGAGAGAGAGAGGAGAGAGAGGGAGAGAGAGGGAGAGAGGGAGAGGAGAGAGATTCCATATCAGCCAAGGACAGGGAGGACTGCAGTAGTCCCTGGGAGTGATCAGGAGAGACGAGACTGACGCAGGGGGCCGGGGGCGATCAGGAAAGGAGAGAAGGGACAGAGGAAGGGGTGATCAGGAAAGGAGAGAAGGGACAGAGGGAGGGGTGATCAGGAAAGGAGAGAAGGGACTCTGTGTCTGATAGACGGACCGGAGCTATAAACCAGTTTTTCTTTCGGCGAGAGCCGCAGCTGGCGAGTCGAAGAAACCGCAATATTATTCTTTCAGTTTATGTAACGCTTAATGAGCGATTATCCTGATGCCGCCTCGTGTGCCGTCTGCTTTAACATTAACTCCGGGGCAGACGCCCCATTCCCTGGTTATCTGGGGGGCGATTGGCGAGGAGCGCGAGGTTGGCAGGATTTTGTCAGGTGGAGCTGTTAGGGGGTCTCCACATCTCATCAATGAGGGGGTTTATGGGATTACAAGAAAGGTTTCCATGGAATTTCTACAATAAGATGTGTTTTGGTGCCAATGCCACGTGTGATGTCATCATCCCCGCCTGGTGACACCAAACCCGAGCTCTGCCATATATCATTACCGGTAGTTATGGATTTTTGACATCATGCCCAAGTCTAGCTCCCTGGACTTCCTGTCTCACCAGTGACATCATCGGTATGAGAGATTTCCCGACCCAGTTGTGTCTGCAGAGCTCCTTCCTGTGGTGGGGTCTGCAATCACGGGGCCAATCTCTTCCAAGACATTCCCCATGGTGCTGGGTGGTCCACGTAAAGTGCTGCCCCCTGCAGTAGGTGGGAAAAATAAACCCAAAGAGGGGAACCCAGTGCTGAGGGGGGGGCGCATCTTATGGCGTCTGTCCGGAAAGTTCCTCATCTCTTCACAGAAAGAACTCCCTTCAACTCAATAGAACTGACAGGACTAATGGCCACCAACTCTACTGGAAGATGAAAAACCATCTCAACTACCAACTCAACCGGAAGACGAAAAACCATCTCAACTACCAACTCAACCGGAAGACGAAAAACCATCTCAACTACCAACTCAAATGAAAGACTGAAAGATCACCTCAACCACCAACTCAATGGGAATACTTAAAGACCATCTTAGCCACCACCAGAGGACCGGCAATGTCCAAAGTGACTTGACTGTTTTGGGGCAGACGATGTGCAGCTCAGCCGGGTCCCGTTGAGGCTTCTCCCGTCTCCTCGTCACGCGGTTGCCATGCGGTTGCCACGCGGTTTCCGTCGCACCAGAGAACGAGGAGGGGGCGCGTCGTCTAAACGCAGCCCTTCAGTATTTGTCTTCAGTTAAAGTCCTGGTTTTCGGTTTGTTTTGTTCGCTGTTTGTGCGTCGCTGCAGAGCGTTCCCCGCGGCCGACCTGCAGAATATCGCACTTTTCTCTACAAAGGAAATTTCCGGATTTTTTCTGTATTTATTTCTATAACGAATGCACTGAGAGTTTCTATAAAAAATCCAAGATAAATGGCGTCCTGCGTGGCAATAATTAGGAATCTTTATGGAAGGAGGAGAGCCGGAGAGCGGAGTGCGGAGAGCTGGGGGGCAGTACGGGGGGCCGGGTTAAGCGCCGGGGGTCGGTAGAGGATGCTGCGCGGAGCGTAGGGGGTCTGTACAGGACGCTACGCGGAGCATCGGGGGTCGGTAGAGGATGCAGCGCGGAGCGTCGGGGGTCAGTATGGGGGCCATGCATGCACGTTGGGGATCGGTACGGGATGCCATGCGTGCAGAGCGTTGGGGATCAGTATGAGGGGCTGTGAGGAGCGTCGGGGGTCGGTACGGGGGGCCATGAGGAGCGTCGGCGATCGGTGTAGGATGCTGCGCATGCGCACAGTTATTCAAATTAATTCTGAATGAATAAACAGCATAATTTATTAATATATTCGTATTTTACATCAGTCGACTCTCTCACATCCACAAATTCAGTAACGTAAGACGCGGCTCCTTGGTTGGGGGCCACTCGTGGATTCACAGGAAGACCCCAGAGTCAGGCAGCCTCCCCGCAGCCCCAGCCACGGGCTGACACCATGCGGCACACGCAGTCCTAAAGCCACGCCGTCCGTGGCCTGCGATCCGTGGCCTGCGATCCGTATAAACCTCAGCCGGCCGGCATCGCGGGCTCTGGGGTCTCAGACTGGCCCCCGGCGGGGGGTCCCTCGTTACAGAGAATGCCACAGACAGAGGCAAGTGACAAGAAATTGTGTGAGGAAGCGGGGCCACAAAACAGGGGCCAAAGAGACCACGGATAGTTTTGCCCCAGTGGTATTTGCATTTTGGTTTAGCACAGGAAGGTGAGACGATGCCGTTAGGTGGGACGGCGGGGGCGCTGAGTTCATGGTGCTGCTCTCCGGACAGTACCCCTCCATTGTTGGGTTGGAATCATATGACGTTGTGCTGAGTGGCCCCCGGGTGCCGACATCTTGAGGGCTTTCAGTTGTGTGTAGAATCTCTGCCACGTTTTCAATCGTGGTGCTGGGAGTAGTCGACGCGTCAATGCGTCCCACGTCGCCTGTAGTCACCGACCACCGACCAAAGCCCCCCTTCGGAATCACCTCTCTGATCCAGGACAGCTTGGAGTTTACTGAAGTATAATTTCCAGGGCACAGACGACCAGTAGAGGTGGGAACCGAGCTGCCAATTCCAAACAGGAACCACGGTCCTCCAGGGTGCGTCTGACACGCGAGAGGGGAACTGGAGTCCTTCTGCGGGGAGTTGGGAAAAGGGAAGAGGTGAGAAGGGGAGAAAGAGACTCAAAGACTGGAACTGGGAAGATGGGGCAGATGATCAGGAAGAGACATAGGGCGGGTGATGGGGAGGAGCGATGATGGGGGAGGAGATGATGGGGAGGGAGATGATGGGGAGGGAGATGATGGGGAGGGAGCGATGAATGGGAGGGCGATGATGGGGAGGGCGATGATGGGGAGGGTGATGATGAGGAGGGTGGAAAGCAAGTTGTTGACAGTAATGGATAGATGAAAAACAGAGGGGGAGGCAGTGGAGAGGAGACAGAAAGGTTCTATGGGGGGTAAGAGCAGCTGAAGATCAGGGGCGGTTTCTTATACGTACGAGGCAGGTAAAGTTGCCCCCTCTCTCCTGCGCAGCACACAAGGGTTTATCGGGGTTTGGTTGAGTCTCGTTCGGGGGCCCCCCACATTTCTCCGTGTCCAGAAGAGACACCGCCAGTTCCCTGAGCGACGAGGATGAGATTTCTGGAGAAGAACAAGAAACAGGAGGTCGGTTACCGCGGGACGAGAGGCCAACGAACCATCCGGAAAGAAGCTGCGGGTGGGAAATGGCCGCCTGATTATTATCTCCGGTAACGCGGACGCCGCCGATGGACGCCCTGACGGGTTAGACCTCGATGGGTGGCAGCAGCCGACGGTCCTTCAAACGGCTCAGCCTCTGGATTCTTCCACCCTTTCCAGGAGTAATAATAACGCGGGAATACATCCGTGGCGGGATTTACCTGAGGGCTGGAGATTACCCCAGCCGGTGACCCAGCACCCGGTGTTTGGGGGCACCACGTCTTCCGGTGGGAGGCAGATGGGAAGAATGAAGTCGCTGAAGGTGACGCCGTAGTAAACCTCTACCAGGGCCAGGTCGTTCTGTCGTGAGGTTTTCTTGTACTCGGGGTGGGTGACGACCCTTCTGACCCTGCGTGTCACTTCGTGAGGGTTTGCTCCACTCTGGCTCTGCCTCCCCAAGACGATGATGTAATCAGTCGATGACACGCTGCAAGTGAGGAGAATCATATAGTGTTAACCGATGGTCCACGGACTGGGGGCTTCGAGGCGTGACAGCGTTTCCTCATCGGCTCCTACCTGGACATGCAGTGGGCAGAGGTGAGAACCCAGGTCTCGGCTATGAGAGCCCCAGAACAGGCATGGGAGCCAAACTGCTGCACGCTGACCTGCCACGGCCATGCCCTCTCGGTGGCATTATTATTCGCTGCAGAACCAGGAGATGCCACGGGGTGACCACAACCTACCACAGAAATGACAATAAGTCGAAACACTTCTAGATTTCATTAAAAACGAGGAATACAATTATAAAGCTCAGGGTGCCCAGAGTGCCCGAGCTCAGTGGTCCTTATGGCTTGTTGGTCCATCTATCTCACACAAGGTAACACGAAATCTAGAAGAAAAGCCACGTTTTATCCCCCCCCTCCGGATTCTGACAGACCGGCCGTACCTCGGGAGCTGTTGTGGGAGCAGCTTTCCATGTCCTGCTCACTAGGAGGCGTCACTTTCTGGAGGCTGAAGAAGGCGTCATTGGCCACCCTCGAAATCCAGTCCTCGTAGGTGTTAATCTGAGTGAACACTCCGGGGAGGGTGGAATTGCCCTTCTCCGAGCACTGCCCTCCAAAACTCCTCAGCCCCACAAGAAACCACGTACTGTTCTCCTGACACACCAGGGGACCCCCGACATCGCTCTGTGAGAGAAGAGCGAAAATTAGGCCACTAATCAACTACACAACGCAGAAGCTCCTGTGCACCCTCCACGATTTTTTTTCTGTAAGTCAAATTGTTATGTCATATACTACCTGTTACGTAGTATATAAAACAATAAATAATCACATAGACCTACAATCTACTTCTACATAATTCTATCATCCTGTAATTCACACTTTTTACCACAAGGCGGCGCTCTCACTCTGTCTCAGGACTCTCGTTCTGCAATGATCTATTCTGACCACTAGATGTCACTCAAAGTGATGCTGCATACTCACCACGAGATGGCGCCCTCACTCTGCGGAGCATTCATTACATGCAATGATCTATTATCACCACTAGATGTCGCTCTTACACACTCACCCTTACTGGGTGCAGAAACAACGCTGTGCTCATTACCAGAGGGGGGGGGGGGTATTTCAATAGAACCACCTGTCAGATCGGCCCCCGTCGGCCCCCATCGGCCCATCTATTCTGTAAAGACTCAAACCTTAATCAGTCGTTGGTCTCGTCTTAGATTCAGGAGCCGTATGTCTATCCCATGCATGTTTAATCCCCTCACTGTATTACCCTCTACCACCTCTGCTGGGAGGCTGCAAAGTCTAATATAATTATATCTATGTTGGCACAGAAGTTGTGGGTGAACTGGTGTACTGCAGATACCCTAATAGGACAAATATTATGGGATATGTGGGGTATATCATACCAAAGCCACATAACTCGACTCCTCGAGGGCCGTAAACAGACCAGGGATTTGGTGCTACCTGAAAACAAGTAATTTAATAGTTTTTTTGTTGAGAACAGGGATATCCAAACACTGGCCTCTTTGTGGCCCTCGGGGACTGGAGTACCACTGTCTTATCCCATACATCCTCCCCCAGGGGGAGTTACCCCGCTCTTTCCTCAAAGGTCCATTTTATGAAGGTGAATTTATTGCCCCTTCCTATTCCTGAGCCCTCACTCACCAGGCACCGGCTTCCGTTTCCTTCTGGCTCCTGGTAGGAGGCGCAGATCATGCCGGGAAGGATAGACACACTGTGATTGGCGGCACTGGGATGGCTGTAAATGCAGTTACATTGGTTGGGACCAATCAGCTCCAGCTCCACGGCCCTCGGGGGCGTCACATTCCCATCTGAAAGAAAAGGGGAGGAGAAAATCCTCATCAGAACTTCAGGGTCATCGCAACAGGAAGGGCTTTTAATACAGGGCCGCAGCTATATGCACTCCACGGGGCCCCTGGTGTTACTCACCCCGGTGAGGTCCTTCCCAGCCCGTGTGCCAGCAGGAAGAGCCATAGGGCATGCGGTGGGAGGCCCGGGGGAGGCAGATCGGCTGCGTGAATGGTCCTAGTGGAGCGGGTTGCTGGAGCTGGAGAAGGGCTGCATCCTTCCCGTCCTCGGGGGTTACAAAAGCCCCATGGAGGCTTATCCTCTGCACCATGATCTCACGCTTTACCGGGGTCCCAGGGGCCACAATTACAGACCAGTCTAGAGGGGAGTCTGATGAAAGAGTGCTAAAGGGCATGTGGAAAAAAAACGGATGATGAAAAGAGGGAAGAGAGAAAAGGAGATAAAAAAAGTCTCATCATGAAAACCCCCCCCACACTTCCGGTATTAACCCCATCTCACCCGACGAGGCACTCAGCTGCCGTTATCACCCAAGTGTTAGAGATGAGGGTCCCTCCGCAGACCCGGGCCCCGTCCTTCTGCAGATCCACCTGCCAGGGCCAAGCACCCGGAGCATTTGGGTCCACATTAAACTGGGGGACTCCACAGCCTGAGGAAGGAATCGTTAAAGCTTCAGTCCTGTGCCGAGCAGGCGGTCCTAGAGGTTTTATCATTCAGGGGCTTTGTTGAGCTTTGTGTTCTTGTGGCCCCAGAGGTCCGGCGTTAGACTTTACCTGGGTTCCTGGTGCTGAGGAGGTCACTGCAGTTGTCGTTGTCCACGTCGTCGGTCACTGTGATGTTCTGGGGGGCGAAGGAGGCTGGGGTGTCCACTTCTCTCTGGATCCAGTCCTGATAGGACGACACAGCGGTGATCACGACTGGACTGTCCTGGAGGTAACACCCTTTGGAAAAACTGATGACACCCGCGAGGAACCAGACGCCATCCTCATTACAAACAACCGGCCCCCCGGAGTCCCCCTGACGTCAAGGAAAAGAAGAGGGTAAGGTGACTTCCTTCCTGTGTCTCTCAGATATATTATACGTATGATGTCACTCAGTGTTGGATGATGTCACTCACCATGCAAGGCCCTTTTTCTCCATCGCTTTCTGCTGCACACAACATACCCGGCTGCGCAGGGTCAGGCAGCTGTACATTCTCGTGGGAGTGGTAGATACAGTTACAGGTTCTCCATCCGATCAGGGTCTGGGGCACTTTCTGCAGTGGCCTAGAGCTGTTAAGGGGCACTGTGGGGGCAAAGAACGGAGTGAGGGGGGTAGGTGTGTGGGGAGCTTCCTTGGGGGGCATGAAACTGGATGAGACAGAATGAAGACCAACATGGAGGTAAGCCCTTCCTACCCCCCCCCCCGCTTTATTTCTCCCTCTTACCCCCTCTGGGTACATCCTGGAGCCCGGTGGCGTAGCAGGTCCTGCGCAGCTGGAATCTGTGCGTCTTCTCAGGGAGACAGATGGGGGAAATAAAACGAGTGAACTCCACCGGCCGAGACAGCTTCACCAGCGCCAAGTCCTCTCCCTGCAGGAAGTTAGTGTAGTCCTCGTGGATCCGTATCTGAGACGCCGTCACGTTGACCGCTGAGCTCTCTGGCGCGTCCCCGAGTTTGGAGAAGCCCAGATTCACAGTCCACATCGTGGGGTCCAGTAAAGAGGAGTTCCTAAAGAAGACATGAAGGGGTTAACAAGAATACCCTTTTTATAATTCCAATAATCTTACAGAAAGTTTGTCGGCCGTCGGCCGGGGGAAGCATTTTTTGCCGGCACCAGCTTTTGCGAGCACTTCCTGAGGTGTAGCTCATAATTGCTTCCCCCGTCATACAACACATCTAGTGATCCGTTTAATCACCAAAGTCACACTAACACCACGCATTAACATACACACTAACGCTAACACCATACACTAACACATACTCACTCTGACACCACACACTAACAAGCACACACTCACACTAACACCACGCATTAACATACACACTAACGCTAACACCATACACTAACACATACTCACTCTGACACCACACACTAACAAGCACACACTCACACTAACACCACGCATTAACATACACACTAACGCTAACACCATACACTAACACATAATCACTCTGACACCACACACTAACAAGCACAAACTCACACTAACACCACGCATTAACATACACACTAACGCTAACACCATACACCAACACATACTCACTCTGACACCACACACTAACAAGCACGCACTCACACTAACACCATGCAGAGTGACTGTCGGCTCCCCATACTGACCCGTAGAAGCAGTGAGCGGCCGTGATTATCCAGCTGTCGGAGATCAGGCTCCCTCCGCATTGTGGCTGGCCCTGGAAGCTCAGCGTGGCGTGCCACGGCCACTCACCCGGCACCGCGTTGGTCCCCCCAAAAATACGTCTCTGGAGCCCCTGCTTCCCACAATCTGCAGGCAGAGAAAACAGGACAGTGAGTGGTAACCACGGAAACCACGAGCGTTCCGGGTCCCCCCCGCGCCGACAGCCATTCTCTTACCGGCAGCAGATCCCGGGGGTCCGAGCACTGCGGAAGAAACAGAGGAGCGATCAGTACCGGCAGCAAACATTATTCACAGCCGACAGGCCTCGCTGCCACGGCAACCACTTCCACAGAGAATCACCCAGCAACGACGGGGTTAATGAGTCAGACGCAAGAGAACCAGTGACTCAGGGGCCACAAATCCCGGGCGATTCCTCACCGAGGCGACACCTGCATACCTCCCAAGTGTCCGTGTTTAGGAGGGACAGTCCCTCTTTCCAACTCTAATCCATTTATTCATTTTATTGACTTTTATATATCGCCGTCATACTCCGCAGCGCTGTACAATGTGT
>VKOC01000009.1:69693-91156 GCA_009364415.1 Spea multiplicata
CGTCCTCACCTGTGGTCTCTGTTAGTCAGTTTGTTATATTGCATACTACTTGTCCTGGCTACCCGTTGTACAGCGCTATGGAATTTGACGGCGCTATATAAAACAATAAATACTAATATTAACAAATAATAAATAATCATAAATAATAAGTTGCCGCGGTAACAAGGATAGTCAGGCTGTGTCCTTTATTAACACAATGGCAAATGCGGTGACAGCGCACAAACGTGGAGACACGCAGCGACACACACGCAGTCACCGGCGCACACACACCGCAGCGCGACACACAAACATGGAGACACACAGCGACACACGCAGTCACCGGCACACACACCGCAGCACACACACAAACATGGAGACACACAGCGACACACACCGCAGCGAGACACACAGCGACACACACGCAGTCACCGACACACACACCGCAGCACACACACAAATGTGGAGACACGCAGTCACTGGCACACACGCAGCAATAGACAGTGACAGACAGACAGACAGTGAGTGAGTGACAGACAGACAGTGAGTGAGTGACAGACAGTGAGTGAGTGACAGACAGACACACACACAGAGCTTGTCCTCCCCAGTGAGTGAAGCCGGCTCTCGTTAGCATTCCATTCCTGTGTGGCAATCATGGGGTTAATGGGCCGGGCCGCGCGTTGCGGGGTCGGTACCGCCCACTGAGCTACGCCCACCATCGGTTTGATTGGCGAATTTTGCCGCCATTTAACTTTTCCCCTCCCATGTGTGCTCCGATTGGATCAGTTGCATTGGCTTCCCTGACGAAAAAGGCCACGCCCACTCATCGCCGCCGTGCCGCCGAACATCCGGGGATCCCCAGCTGCGGGTCAGCCGCCTGGTAACCGCTCTTAAAGGGGACGCTGCGCTCCACTTCCGGGTCAAGGGTTACGCCCAGCTATGGGAGGGTGGGACATAAGGCAGCCCAGGTCATGGCTAGGATCCAGTAACCTGGTCATTGGCTCACCTGTGCTTAAGCAGCGAGGGTGGGGATGCTCCCCCATAAGCTGGGGCAGATACTAGCCCAGGGTATTTACAAACCCTGCCTGGCTCCTCTGGGGTATTTCAGCGCTACCCATATCCTTTCTGCCTTGCTACCCCTGCCTAGGACATTACCCCAAACCAGCCCAACGCCCAGGGTCTGTCTCACCTGCTGCTCCACCCCGGCATGGTGCCTATCTGCCCTGCCCTGGGGTATATTAACACGCCTGGGGTCTGCCTCACCCGTTACCCTCATTCCGGGTGTAGAACATACGTGTGATTTTGCTCAGCCCCCCCCATGCACCTCATAAACCTAATTGGGGCAAAAACATGTTAATAAGTAACCCATAAGGCGGGTAAAAGTCGGCAGCCGGTCAGCGGCTCACCCGGATCTCGTTGTAGGAAGCCATGGCGGAGCCGAGAAAGCCGTCGGGTGAAGAGGAGGCGCCGGCCGGCGAGGGCACCAAGCTAGAACCCCCTCGCTGCTCCTCCACCGCGGCCAAGAACCTCGCCATCCTCAAAGAGCGGTCCTTCGACGTCAACTTCGAGGTGGGCGACGAGTACGAGATCATCGAAACCATCGGCACCGGAGCGTACGGCGTGGTGTCGTCGGCCCGGCGGAAAGGCACCGGTGAGACGTGTATCTGCCCCCCCTCCCCGTGTATCTTGCCCCCGCCCCCTCCCCGTGTATCTGCCCCCCCTCCCCGTGTATCTGGCCCCCCCTCCCCGTGTATCTGCCCCCCTTCCCCGGGATCTGGCCCCCCCCTGTGTAGTCTGCCCCCCCCCCGCGGGTATCCCCCCCCTCCCCGTGATCTGCCCTCCCCCTCCCGTGTATCTGCCCCCCCCCGTCCCGGTGTATCTGCCCGCCCCCCTTCACCGGTGTATCTGCCCCCCCCTCCGGTGTAACTGCCCCCCCCCCTCCGCCGGGTTGTATCTGCCCCCCCCCTCCCGGTGTTATTGCCCCCCCTCCGGTGTACTCTGCCCCCCTCCCCCGGGTGGTGGATCTGCCCCCCTCCCCGTGTATCTGCCCCCCCCCTCCCCATGTATCCTCCCCCCCCCCCCATGTATCTGCCCCTGGAGAGACTCCGATGGATGTTGACGGCCGTTCCGTTGTTCTCAGGGCAAAGGGTCGCCATTAAGAAGATCCCCAATGCCTTCGACGTGGTGACGAACGCCAAGCGCACCCTGCGGGAGCTGAAGATCCTCAAACACTTCAAACACGACAACGTCATCGCCATCAAAGACATCCTGAAGCCGTCGCTGCCCTTTGCGGACTTTAAATCCGTGTAAGTCTCCGGCCGACGGCCTCGGCGGGTTTCCGGGGGGGGGGGTTAATCGCGTGACTCCGCTGTGCGTTGTCGTTGTCGCTTTGTGCGGGAGCTTTCCGTGTCCTGTGTAACGGGAATATGTAGATATTATTTGTAGGCGCGATGAAAAGCCGTTCGGGGTCCATGGTAGGCGTCCAGCACGTAAGGGGAAGCAAATTAACGTTGCGCTCGCTGTCTCGAGCACTTCCTGCGACTTTGGGCCTTTTTCGAGTATTATGGAGGTGAGGCACGAGACCAGGGGACCCTTTTATTAGACAGCTGCCTCGTATGAAGGTGCGCTCTCCCGTCAGACCCCTGCCTCGTATGAAGGTGCGCTCTCCCGTCAGACACCTGCCTCGTATGAAGGTGCGCTCTCCCGTCAGACCGCTGCCTCGTATGAAGGTGCGCTCTCCCGTCAGACCGCCGCCTCGTATGAAGGTGCGCTCTCCCGTCAGACCCCTGCCTCGTATGAAGGTGCGCTCTCCCGTCAGACCGCTGCCTCGTATGAAGGTGCGCTCTCCCGTCAGACCGCCGCCTCGTATGAAGGTGCGCTCTCCCGTCAGACCTCTGCTCTCTTCTTCCCTGGCAGGTACGTGGTGTTGGACCTCATGGAGAGCGACTTGCACCAGATCATCCACTCGTCGCAGCCACTCACGCTGGAGCACGCCCGTTACTTTCTGTACCAGCTCCTGCGCGGACTGAAGTACATCCACTCTGCCAACGTCCTTCACCGAGACCTCAAACCCAGCAACCTTCTTATCAACGAGAACTGCGAGCTGAAGATCGGAGACTTCGGGATGGCGCGGGGACTCTGCACCAAGCCTGACGAGTACAAGTACTTCATGACGGAGTACGTGGCGACCCGCTGGTACCGCGCCCCGGAGCTCATGCTGTCGCTCCACGAGTACACGCAGGCCATCGACATGTGGTCCGTCGGCTGCATCTTTGCTGAGATGCTGGGGCGCCGGCAGCTCTTTCCTGGGAAGAACTACATCCATCAGCTGCAGCTTATCATGACTGTGCTGGGTACCCCTTCGAGTCAGGTGATCCGGGCCATCGGGGCAGAGAGAGTCAGGGCTTACATCCAGAGTCTGCCGTCTCGCCAGCCAGTGCCGTGGAGCAGTCTCTTCCCGCAGGGAGACCGCAAGGCCTTGGATCTTCTGTCCAAGATGCTGCGCTTCGACCCGCGGGAACGAATCTCTGTGCGAGAAGCCCTCCGCCATCCTTTCCTGTCCAAGTACCACGACCCGGACGACGAGCCCGAATGCGTGCCGGCCTTTGACTTTGGTTTCGATAAGTTGGTCCTCACCAAGGAGCAGATCAAGGAAGCCATTGTGGCCGAAATAGACGGTTTTCACCGCAGGAGAGAGGGTATCCGACGGCAGATCAGCTTTAAGCCTGCGCTGACGCCAGCCGTGGAAGGGCCGGTAGGTGAAGGGGTTATCCGGCAAGATGACTTCCAGTCGCCCCCACTACCACCACCTCCTCATGCGGTGGATGTGGATATGCCTAGTGCCAACTCTGCCAGGGAAAGAGCAGATTTCCCGATGGATTCTCCAAGGGTTCCACTCAAGCCGGAGACCATTGATTTGACCTCTCCGGTGGAAAGCGTCGAGTCCGAGCCACAGCCGGGAAACCAGGAGGTCAAGGAGGAGGCACCAGTGGTCAAGGTGGATCCAGAGCCTGTGCCAAAGAGGGAAGGTGCTATATCGGACGATACCAAGGCAGCCCTGAAGGCTGCCCTAATGAAGTCAGCTCTGCGGAACAAGTGCAAAGGTAAGAGTGAGTGAGGACGATGCTCTAGAGGTGTCTGTCAGGATGAGCGCATGTACGCTAGACAAGTGGGGACTCTAAATGCCCTTTAAATGACTTGGTGTGGACGTTTTTTGGGGTAACTTTGGGTCCTGGGTTAGGTCCTCGTTGAATCCTCTTTAATGTTTGCTTCCCGCTCTCTTCCTTCCAGATGCACCGAGTTCTGTCCCTGAGGCTCCCGACACGAAGAAGCCAATAACTGCCCAGGAGCGCCAGCGAGAGCGCGAGGAGAAGCGCAGGAGACGCCAGGAGCGCGCCAGGGAGAGGGAAAAGAAGCAGAAAGAGAAGGAGCGCCGGGAGGTAAAGAAGTCAGAGGGTTTTGGGGGTCTGGTGCTCAGCGAGAACGACAAGAACCTGCTGGAGCGATGGACGCGGATGATTGACCAGACGCAGCAGCAGCCGCTCCTTCCTCCTGTCAATCAAAAACCGGCCATGCAGAAACACGCGCCGTGCCCGCTGCAAGCTGCCGACATCTGCCAGGTACCCCGGCCACTGGCCCAGCCGCTCTATGGAGTGGCCAACATCAACCCGCTTTCTGAGGTTGGGGGCAGGCAGAATGGGACAATCCCAACCCCCGCAGTGGGACCCGGCATACAGTTCATGCCCACTTGCTTGAACCCCAGCCTGGTGCATTATGTCCCTCCGGCATCTGCAGGATTCCAGATCACTCCAATGGTGTTGGCCCCCCACGTAAAGCCGGGGCCCACGGCGATAGCTGCCCAGCTGCCCGCCGACGTCAAGTTTATTGGCGGGGGGCATGTCCTGCAAAGTAATTTTCCTGTCCCTCCGAGGATCGACCCAGCCTGGGCCAGATGCTCGCAAGACGCCTGGCGTGCCCCGGACGGGGGCAACGGCAAGAGAGAGGCTTTGGCTGTGGACCCTTCGCTTTTCCTCCGCAATCCCTCCAGCCTGGAACAAGAAGCACCTGGACCTGCGTATCCCAGCGGGGCAAACGGACCCCCTCAGGAGGAACACAAGACCTGCAGCGTGACCCCCCTCCGACCGTCTGACCCTTCCGACTCCGCGTCTCCGGACATCAATCAGGTTACGCAGCAGCTCTCCAAGTCCCAGGTTAGTGCGGCGGGCGCGGCGATGGAGGGCAGTCACGTGTGTGTGTGTATGTGTATGTATGTATGTGTATGTATGTATGTGTGCATATATATATATATATAACCTGCTTCCTACGAACGAGACGCGGGTTGGCGGGGGGATCATTCGGGTTCTCAGTCATCTCGTGATTTTTCCAGGTGGAGGACCTTCTCCCGCCCGTCTTCTCCGTCACCCCCAAAGGCAGTGGAGCCGGTTACGGAGTGGGCTTCGACCTCGAGGAGTTCCTGAACCAGTCCTTTGAAATGGCGGCCGAGACCCGCGAGAGGTACGCAGCGGCCCCTGGCACAGGCCGGGGGTCACTCCTTGTCCCGTTGCCAAGACGAAGCTCGGTTTAATGTTGCCCGCTTCTGGTCAGTGTGAGCTTTCCGTGTTGCCGCCTGACATTGTGCTGCCGGTCAGAAATGGCCTCCTGCGTGGCTCCGTGTAAAACCGGTGTCTGTTTTCTCCGCAGCCTGGTGGACTCCGCTCCTCTCTCGGCTTCGCTGCTGGCCGATTGGCTGGAGGTTCACCGGATGAACCCGGCAGACATGGCTTCTCTCCAGGAGGACCTGCAGCTGGGGTCTCCCATGATCCTGTCTGACATCCCCGATTTGCAGGACACCTGAGGGGTCTCGCCTAGCACAGCCACGGACCTCTGGGCCGGACGCCTCCTTGGTGTGGCCGGGGCGGCTCGCCCGCCTCGGGGCAGATCTGTGATATGTAGACATATATATGTATGCATGCGCTGTAAGACACCGGCCCCAGACGTCGGCTCTGCATGCCATAGACATGGTTACGTGGGCTCCTAGCCTTCAGGTTAACGTGACCGAGGCCGTCCCGTGACTGCGTGTAAAATATTCCGTATCCGCTAACAAGGACTTGCATGCTCTGCAGATACGACTTCCAGCTCCACGTCTGTACTGTGCCATCCGTGCTCTGCGCATGCTGCACGCTCGCAATCCTCTGCGCATGTGGCGTGTGAACATGCCAGTTCTCTCTGCGTTTCTATTGCGTGTTCTGCCTGCAGGGGGCAGCACTGGGGGCCAAACGGTGCAATTTTTTATTCCAATAAATAAAATTCTATTTATTTACGTTGTGCCGAGTGACTGTAACCTGCGGCGGGGGGGTTATGCCGAGTAGCAGTAAGCGGGGGGGCGGGGGGTATATGGGTCGTGTGTCCGTCCGTCCGTCCGTCCGCGGCCAAAACCACGAGAGCTGCAACAATGCACAGAAAAAAATGGACAAAACAGGAATCCTGCCTGATCTGACCGGAGCCAAGAGCCCCCAAAAAGCTGATACGGGGGCCGCGTTCACGTGTTACATACTAATGAATCCTGATACCGGGGGCCGCGTTCACGTGTTACACACTAATATGAATCCTGACGTACACAGAATCCTGATACCAGGGGCCGCGTTCACGTGTTACACACTAATATGAATCCTGATACCGGGGACCGCGTTCACGTGTTACATACTAATATGAATCCTGATACCGGGGGCCGCGTTCACGTGTTACACACTAATATGAATCCTGATACCGGGGACCGCGTTCACGTGTTACATACTAATATGAATCCTGATACCGGGGGCCGCGTTCACGTGTTACACACTAATATGAATCCTGATACCGGGGACCGCGTTCACGTGTTACATACTAATATGAATCCTGACACCAGGGGGGGCACGTTCACGTGTTACATACTAATATGAATCCTGATACCGGGACCGCGTTCACGTGTTACATACTAATATGAATCCTGATACCGGGGGCCACGTTCACGGTGTTACACACTTTAGCTGAATCCTGATACCCAGGGCGCCGCGTTCACGTGTTACATCTAAATATAATCTGAATACGGGGGGGGATCACGAATAATATGAATCCTGATACCAGGGGCGCGCGTTAACGTGTTTACATACAATATGAATCCGAATCCGGGGCCGCGTCACGTGCTACATACTAATATGAATCCTGATACCGGGGGCCGCGTTCACGTGTTACATACTAATATGAATCTTGATAGCGGGGGACACGTTACATACTAATAAGAAGCCTTATACTGGGTACCATGTTCACGTGTTACACGCCAATATAACACCTGATACCGGGGACGGGGACGTTCTCAGCGCACAATGTATGGGGCACCGGGATTACCGTGGTTTAGTTACAGGCGATCAGGACAGCAGGGTAATTACCCCTCTTCCTGATACCCCCACCTCTTCCTGATACCCCCCCCTCTTCCTGATACCCCCGCCACTGTTATTGAGTTTTGCCCCACGCAGGGTGTGCTTTGAGGCTTTATTATTGGCCACGTGGCCAGCTTCAGCACCAGATCCGAATCAAACTACAGCTCCCAGCAGCCTCCGCGCGCAGGCCCCGCCCCAGCAGCGAATAGGCCGGCGGCAGGACAGTGACGGACAGCAGTCTCCGGTGGGTGCCGACGTGTGCTGCTGATGGCCGGTCCGGGCTGGGGGGTCGCCGCTCGGCTGCTGCTGTGCACGGTGGGCATCGCTCTGTCGGTGTACGCTTACCATGTGGAGACCTCTAAGGAGAGGGACGCCGGCTACACGGCGCTGTGCGACATCAACCCCTCCATCAGCTGCTCCAAGGTCTTCACATCCAGGTGAGCCGGCACCGAACGGGTTAACGAGAAACCTTTAATTCTAAGGAGACGGAATCACTAGAGGGGCAGAGATGGTCCGCGGCTCTAAATGCTTTACTGAGAGGGCGGTAGATAAGTGGAGCAGCCTCCCAGCAGAGGTGGTAGAGGGTAATACAGTGAGGGTATTAAACGTGCATGGGATAGACATACGGCTCCTGAATCTAAGACGAGACCAACGACTGATTAAGGTTCTTTAGAGACTAGACGAGGGCCGCTGGGGGCCGACCTGCTGGTGGGCTCTGGGACCCTCCGCTGCACCCAAACCACATTCTGTGGGTCTCCTCTGCCAAACACAGCACGGCGTGTGGGGCGCCCCGTTACCCCGATACATCCCGGGGACCTGCTGCCCCCCACAATAACTGCCGGGCGTTCCCTGTGTTTGCAGTGAGTTGCTGGTCAGTGGTTGGCCTGGTTGCTGGGGTCAGGGGGGGTCATAGATTGGAGAGTTGGCAGAGTCTGATTGGCCAGTTGTTGGGGGAGGGGCTATAAACTGGTTGTGGCCCCCGGGGTAACGCCACATATTGCTGTTCAGTTATTGTCATTCACCTGCCGGAAGCCTCCTGCCTCTCTTGGGGGCCGGCTGAGGGTGCTGTGCGGCCCCCGGGGCATCTGCTGGCTTCAGTTCATATTGTTTGCTCTGGAGGGTTTCCCACCGGACTTTGCCCCCCCCCCCCCTTCCCTGCATTGATTGGACGATTCTGCTTTGTTTCAGGTGGGGCCGCGGCTTTGGATTGGTGGAGAAGCTCCTGGGACCCCAGAGTTTGATGAATCAGCCGAACAGCGTGTTTGGGGTCCTGTTTTATGTCCTGCAGATCGTGTTGGGTAAGAAGCCAGGGGCCCCGAAAAGACATTAAAAGCCCCGGGCCTATAGAGTGTCCGTGCGCTGAGTGTCCCATAGAGTGTCCGTGCGCTGAGTGTGCATGGATCGGGTCAGAGCGTCCCATAGAGTGTCCGTGTCCGTGCGCGTGGCTCGGGTGAGAGTGTCCTAGATGTCCGTGGGCTGAGTGTGCTGGATCGGTCAGAGCGTCCCATAGAGTGTCCGTGGGCTGAGTGCGCGTGGATCGGGTCAGAAGCGTCCCCATAGAGTGTCTGTGGGGCTGAAGTGTGCGTGGATCGGGTGAAGAGTGTCCATAGAGTGTCCGTGGGCTGAAGTGCGCGTGGATCGGGTGAGAGTGTCCCATAGAGTGTCCGTGGGCTGAGTGCGCGTGGATCGGTCAGAGCGTCCCATAGAGTGTCTGTGGGCTGAGTGCGCGTGGATCGGGTGAGAGTGTCCCATAGAGTGTCTGTGGGCTGAGTGCGCGTGGATCAGGGCGTCCAGTTGAGTGTCCATGCGCTGCTGGGAGACTCCCGGCCCCCATAGAGCGCTGAGCGGGGGCACCAGCGGAAGCCTTTCCTGTTTCCTGGCATTGGCCGGGGTGCATGCTGGGAGATGTGGCCGCCTCTAATCTCTCTTTCCGTTAGGATTCTCGGCGTCGGTGGCCGCGGCCGTCACGCTGCTGGTGACCTCGTTGGTATCCATCGCCGGCTCCCTCTATCTCGCCTACATCCTGTTCTACGTGTTGGAGGATTTCTGCGTGATCTGCGTCACCACGTATGTCCTGAACGCCGCTCTCCTCCTGCTCAACGGCAAGCGACTCGCCGGCCTCGGCCCGCGGCCCCGGAGGCCCAAAAGCAAGCGCAAGAGGAATTAGGGGTCGGGGGGGGGGGCCCCGTTCTCTCGCCACGATTGATTAAATAATGGCGTCCGGCGGCGTTCATTGGATCTCAGCAAAAATGGGAATCCGGGAATCTTTTTTTAATATTTTATATATATTTTTACTTTTGGGGTCATTTCCAGGGAAACGAGCGGCTTTTAGAATTATTTAATTCTCTTCACGTGGCTGGAGATGTGAAGGACGAGTCTCGGTACCCAGCCGGCCCCCGGGGGCCTCCCTCTCTGATTTCTGGGTTATTCCATTTTATGTCCTTTTTGTTACATTTATTAAAATCGTCTTTTCCACGAAGTCTCGGCCGCCGTCTCTGCGTTTTACTTCTGATTCTAACAGTGAAGAACCCCCCCCATCAGTGACATAAAAGCCTCCTGCCCCCCGTGCCCGATGTACAGCGAGGGGGGAATTCTGCCCCTAGAGTAGTGGGTACAGTGCTGGAGATCCCTTCCCCCAGAGCGGGGAACGATTCACGGGATAAAGACGATCAGGAGCGACGGAGGGGGTATTAATACGTCCGCCAGGTGGGGGGGAACAAGACGGAGACGGGGAGGAGAAGAAATGAGGAAGGGTGGGAGAGAGATTTAAATACATAAAAGGGTTTAACAAAGGACAGGAGACCGGAATCTAACGCTAGAGATGGCACGGAAGGAAGATTTACTATACTGAGGGTGGTAGATAAGTGGAACAGCCTCCCAGCAGAGGTGGTAGAGGGTGATACAGTGAGGGGATTAAACACGCATGGGATAGACATACGGCTCCTGAATCTAAGACGAGACCAACGACTGATTAAGGTTTGAGTTGTTACAGATCGGGGCCGGTGGGGGCCGATCGCCAGCAGGCTGTGGATTTCCATGTTATAAGAATCGGTGATAATTTTATTTACCCCGCCGGGCCTCGGTTTCTATAAATGCTGAGAAATGGGACAGTGCGGCTCCACTAATGGGTTAAAAACCGAGCGTTCGGCCCCCGCCGGCCGGCTGCAGATTCTTTTACTTTTAGTTTCTTTTTGAGTCGCTTCAGTAATCGTTTGTAGAGGCTGCGCCGGCTCTGTCCTCGCATTCACGGTTACCCCGGGGCTACGGAGCGAGCGGGGCTGCGGAGCTGGGCTGCGGAGCGTTTCACGTTACCGGGTGACAGGTCTTTACTACACGGGTGAGAACCCCAGGAAATCTCCGCTTTAACCCTTCACGCCTTCTCTGCACCTTCAATATTCCGTTTCTCTTTTTCTCTGCTCCTGAAGCCCCCCCTCCCCCCGGGCAGAGTCGCTGCCGTGTTTTCTGTGTTTTCTGTATTTTTATGTCCCTCTTTCTTTTCACCCCCCCCCCAAGAAAAACAAAAAAGAGGCTTAGACAGAATTTAAGGAAATGTTACTTTACTGCGAGGGTGGTAGATAAGTGGATGAGACTTCCAGCAGGGGTGGTAAAGGGAACGGTTCACTGGATAAAAATGATCAGGAAAGGGATCTGTTCGGCTTGAGAGAGAGAAAAGAGACAATGGGGGAGGGGAGAGGGAGAGAGAGAGGGTGGGACGGAGTCATAAATACATTACTGAGAGAGTGGTAGATAAGAGGAACAGCCTACCAGCAGAAGGGGTAGAGGGAGGGAATGTCAGTATGTGTGTCTGTGTTAGCACTGATGTGTGTGTATAAGTGTGTAAGCATGTGTTAGTGTGAGAGGGAGTGTGTGTGTTAGTGTGAGAGGGAGTGTGTGTGTAAGTGTGATTGTGTAAATATGTGTAGCAGGGCAGAACGATGGGGCTGCCTGGCTTTACTTGTGGCCCCCGGGGGCCAGAAGGTGCCAGCCCTCCCCTCCGTTCTATGTAGGTAAAATAAACACATAATCATTTTCTGTTACCATGGCAACAGTCAGTGCCTCCCTTTGTGTCACATGACAATCAAGTGTTCCCGGCAAAAATAGTGATAGGGGAAATGAATGGTACGGGTTTGGGCGAATAATTCCCCCGATGCTTTAATACCAGCTGGGGAGGACCAAGCGGACTCTGACCCTGCGATAAGAATGGACTCCGGCGTCCGAATGAAGGCTCCTTTGTGTCTGATTGAAAACAGTCCGGAGGAGAAGCTCCGCGTGAACCCCGACGCCCTGAAGATCCTGTCCGCCGTCACCCAGCCCGTGGTGGTGGTGGCAATCGTCGGCTTGTACCGCACGGGGAAGTCCTATCTCATGAACAAGCTGGCGGGGGGCGTCCAGAACGGTGAGAGGGTCGTCTGTCAGCTCTCGTTAGGGGTCCCGGGATCTCTGTGAATCTGATGTTTTCCCTCCGCAGGGTTCGATCTGGGAAACACCGTCCAGTCTATGACCAAAGGCATCTGGATGTGGTGCATCCCGCACCCCGTTAAAAAAGACCACGCGCTGGTTCTCCTGGACACGGAAGGTCTTGGAGATGTGGAGAAGGTGAGTCGGGGGACCTCTAGGACAGTGATTGTTGCCTCGACTCCCCGAAACCCCTTGTGGGATTTTTTATTCTTCTGAAGCTCTTGTGAGTAACTGTCTGGAACAGACCACCTCAGAGCTCAGAGTCCTGCACCGGTCATTAGACCTAGCTAGTAACAGGCAGAGGATGAATGTTTTTTTTTTTAATGTTATCTTGTAGGGCGACTCAAAGAACGATATCCAGATCTTCAGCCTGGCCGTACTCCTCAGCAGCACCTTGGTCTACAACAGCCTCGGGACCATAAACCAGGACGCTATAGAAAAGCTGCAGTATCCTTCGACCCATCAGACAGTTTGTAATAAAAACCCTCTGGGGTATTTAGAGACACCAAGAAGCGAGTTGGGTCAAAATGGCCTTTGGTCCTCACTCATCGTTAAAGTAATTAACCACAAAGCTAGAAGGGGTTAATCCAGTGAGAGAATCTAAGCCTCTAGATAGCAGGGAGACTCCATAGGACCAACGGCTCTTATCTGCCCGCACTTTCTAGGTTTCTGTGGCCAAGTTTCTTGGAGCCCCAGGAGGTCCCTCAGCCCTTCATATATTGGGATTTTTGGTCTAGAATGAAAGGATTTTCCGCGAGTCTTTAGAATTCTTATAAAAACAAAACGTGGAATGGATTTCCCAGTCATTCGGCTCAGCAGCCCCCGTCTCGTTTCCTTAGTCTTCATGCCCAGATTTGTTAAGCAAATTACCGAATTAATCAAGGTGAAGTCCGAGGAGAACGACGACGAGGAGGCCGAGTTATCCAGACATTTTCCCACCTTTATCTGGGCCGTGAGGGACTTTAGCTTGAAGCTGGAATTAGAAGGAGAAGCCATCACCGAGGACGAGTACCTGGAGAACGCCCTGAAACCGAAGTACCGTAAGTCAGATACAGGCCTTGTCCCCCGAGTCACGAGCCCCCACTGTATTAGCCTGAGGGGACCTCAGACATGTTTTACCCAAGTGGCCTCCAGGACCATCCATCTTACAGCCATGTTTGATGTAGACAGTCAGGGATCTTGGACGGCTGGCAGGCTGGTGGCCTCACCCATTGTCAGATGCGAGCGATCCATGCGACGGGGCCACAAGCTCCACTGACAATAACTCTTCCAGAATTAGAATTAGAATTTTTTTTTAAAATAAATAAAATAAATTAAGCTCAATTAAATTCTTATCAAACCATTAACGCGATTAACATTTGAGGGACGTGGAGCTGCCCCGCACAAAATACGCTAGAGGTTCCTTCACCAGAAAATCCCAAATGCTGAACAATAAAATGAAATATTATTAATCAGATCTGGTTTTTTTTTTTCTTCTTCTCACAAAAGCTGAAAAGACCCTTAAGATTCAAGACATGAATCTGCGCAAGAATTGCCTGCGCATGTATTTCAGAGCTCGGAAGTGCTTTACTTTTGAACGCCCTTCGGCCGAGGTCTCTGTCCTCCAGAACATGGAGACCGTGACGGACGAGCAGCTGAACCCTCGCTTTGTGCGGCAGTCTGAGGAGTTCTGTAGATTTATATATAATCAGGCTGAAGTGAAACATTTGGATGAAATCCACCCAATCACAGGAAAATGTAAGTGTCGAACGTCGCACGAAGCCGCCAATCTCAAACCTCTTTCCACCGCTTACAAATAGTAGAGGGCGTAGGGGTCGTCCTTTCTAGTGCCCAAATCATTTATTGTGTTATGTCCCAACATTCTTAGTGGTCATTGTGGATGGGATTGGAATGTTGTATCCAAATGTAATTCATAAAACGACGAATGTTCATGGAGGGGGAGGGGAGGGAGGGGTGGGGGTGGTTTATCCATCGTTATGGAGACTAAATCGTTTCATTTTTAGATCTGGGTTCATTGGCGAAAACCTACACGGAAACCATAAATTCTTCAAACATGGTGTGCATGGAGAACGCGGTGATGAGCGTGTCCGAGATAGAAAACAAGGCGGCCGTGAAGGAAGCCGCGCAGCTCTACGAGGACAACATCAAGGAGAGAGTGGACTTTCCAACCGAGACCATGGAGACGTTTATGGAGCTGAGCGGGCAATGCGAGAAGGAAGCTCTGCAGATGTTTATGAAGAAGTCCTTCAAGGACAAGGACCAACTGTTTCAGAAAGAACTCGCGGTGAGTTTCGGATATTATCCACAATAGGAATGGTTATATCGGTTATTTTTTTTTCTGTAAAACAAACGTTTTCTGCGTTTTTCCCACCAGGAGATTCTACAAGAGAAGAAGAAGGAATTTCTGAAGACGAACGAGGCCGAGTCTCGTAAACGCTGCAAGGCTCTGATTAAGACGCTCACAGGAGACTTCGAGAAAGCTTTGGAACAAGGAACGTACACGGCCCCCGGGGGCCACCAGAGATTCGCCGATGAAATTAAACGAATTGAAGACGAGTACAACAAGGAGCCAAACAAAGGCGTCCAGGTGAAGTGATTCGGGTGTTTTTGGCGGAGGGTCATGTGGGTTCAAAGAGGTATCAGCGTTGGAATATCAGAAGATTTCAGTGAAAAAAAAAAATCTAAAACCACCAAAACTGGAGGCCTCTGTCCCACTAGTTTTAGGTTATGGACTCTTCTTCTAACGTTCCTCCTCCTTTGACATGTTGGGATAAATAACCCTCATGATGCCTGTTGTAGTCTTCCGCTGGTAGTCAGAGGCACTTGGTGGGTCCTCGGGTAATAAGCGTGAAATTTGAAAGTTATGGCGCTCCATAGAATATATTTATATTTTAAATTTTTTTTACAGGAAAAACAAGTTCTTCAGGAATACCTCAAATCCAAGGAAGTGATCGGAGTGACAATCCTGCAAAGTGACAACGCCTTGACGGAGAAGGAGAAAGAGCTGGAAGGTCAGCAACCCAAACCTCATAGAACGTCCCATCCCCAACCATTAACCCCCGGTCCGCCTCGTATGAACCCGCAGCCTCTCACGATGTATACATAAATAAAGATGACATCATGTCTGTAGATATTTTATTGACATTGCCCCCTCTTGTCCATCAGCTGAGAAAACCAAGATGAAAGCCGAGGAGATGGAAAGGAAGGTGAAGGAGGAGATGGAGTCTCAGGTGAAGCAGAAGAATGAGGCTGAAATTAGGACAATACACGAGAATATGCAACAGCTGATGGAGAAGATGGAGAAGGAGAGCCTGCTGAGGAAGATGCAGCTGGAACGCATCATCGCGGAGAAGAGCAGGGTAAGCATAACACTCAGACCCACAGCTGGTAGCTCCACCAGGTACCCGGGATGGCACGGGGGCGACGGCACGGCGCCTACACCTGGAGATGACCTGGGGAAGTGTAGCTGTAGCCATATTAAGGGGTAAATACAAGAGCTAAGGTGTAAGAGTAGGATGGGGGACTGGGAAGTTAATATGGCGACTACTGGCAGCTCGTCCCATCCCACCAAAGTTCCCCGTATCCCACCCAACAGCACTGATTGACTCTCCCCGCGCAGGAACAGAATCAGTACAAGAGTCAGCGCCTGAGCAGACACGCCGACATGTACCAAGCTCAGATCCACGATCTGCTGGAAGAGAAGAGCCGACTGCAGGGCCCGTCCTGGTTCACCCCCATCGTGGACACCCTGAAGAGAGTGGCCGCAGAAATTATCCCGGGGGCCCTGCAGGTCGGGGGAGAATTTCTCTCCCAAATGGTGAGTGGTTATTCCGAAAAACTCAGCAAAACAAACGTGAGAGGAACCTCCAAGAAAAAGTGAAAAAGATCCGTCAGCGCCGGCCCCCTGAGGACCCCCGAGAACGCGGACCCCAGCCTGCGCATGTACTAAGCGTGAGTCGCAGGATGGGCAACCGGCTGATCATCTTACCCGACCCCAGCGACCAAACCGGGGAAACTGACATTTGTAACTTACAATAAATAAAAGGAAGCCCTTGAGGTTTGGTTGTTTTACTTCATAAAAAAAAGACTGACAAAAATACAGAGGAGAGAAAACGAGATGAGAAATAAGGGGAAGAATGAGAAAGGACCGAAGAGACGGGAGAGCATGGAGACTGGAAAAGACGGGGAGAGAGGATATGGGAGAGGAACGGGAGAGAGAGAGGGAGAGAATGGGGAAAGAGACGGGAGGGCGGAAAGAGACGGGAGAGAGAGATGGGAGAGAACGGGAGAGAGGGATGGGGAGAGAGAGCGGGGAGAAGATGAGATGGGAGAGAGATGGGAAAGAACGGGAGAGGCGGGGAGAGAGGAGATCGGGAAGAGAAGACAGAAGAGATTGGAAAGAGACAGAAAGAATCAAAGAGCCTTCAAGTGGGTTAATCAGTGGAGCCATTAATGCCCTAGTCAGCCAATTGCCCCTTAAATAGTTTCTGTCTCCGAGTCATATCCTCACAAAATCATCATGGGGCAAAAGACTCCAGTCCTGATCTCCAGCCGGGTAACAAGAAGTAGATGGCCCTGTTTGTTTCTTCTAGGCCCAGATTTGGGGGACATCTGGGGGTACGTGGAATGGTCATCGGTCTGGGGCACAGAGCATCCCATTATTGTACCCCATGGAAGGGTATTTATTGGAGGACGGACTGACATTTGATATTACACGCTTTACACGCTTAGAACGTCATGAGGTCCCTTTAAATCCTGTGCATTCGATAAACACATACATGTGGCCAGACACACGCGATGGGGGGGGGCTTGGGAAGGTGTAGCACCCATTCTTCCACCTACGGCTCCTCTGCATCCTATGTGCACAGCACACTGTTCACTGACACGCGTGTAGCATGTTTAGAACACTGGCACAGTCCGTGTGAAATTCTAACGCTGGGTGATCGAGACAAGATGTGGACCAACTCGAGACCAACGCAGTAACTCACACAACAGCTGGAAGCAGAGTGGATACAGGGAACTGGCTCCCATCACAGCTCCAGGTCTCCTACCGTTAAGCTACCCGCCGTATCCCATATTTTGGCCGTTTTGGGTGATTTCAGGCATCACCAGGTCCTGCTCCGGCTCTCCGGATCCTGAAACTCCCGACCCCCGTTACTTTATTACAGGGACAGTTACTGAAATTCCCCAACCTCGCAGATTTCGTCTGCATTGTGAAATTCTATTTAATATTATTTGGGTTCCTGGCCCGGGACGCGCTCCGGACCCCCGGGGACTTTATTAACGACATCGCTGACAAGGCAAGCTTTGAGGAGATTTCGCGAAAAACAGACACCAGAGAAATAATATTTTCAGAGCATTTAGTTTATTGAAGGATTTCAATAATTTTATCGTTTCCATTAGTGGGCCGATCGTAAAGTGGCAAGAAAAAAATATATATATTTAGGTGATAAAATATGTCCTTTTACTCAAAGCAAAGAAATAAACGCATCGCTTACTGAGGGTGAGACCCCCCTTTACCCCACACTATAAGGGCAGACGGGGGGGCTGGTGACCCCTTTATGGGCTCGTTGAGCTGTGAAGGTACCGGCCTAATGGCTAATTAGCAGGATATTTGCGCCTGAGACCTCCCGTTAGGTATTTCAGTCCCTCGAAGCCGCATAGTCCTGGCAGAGGGGTCCGGACAGGTGAGGCGCGCATGTCGCGCTCACCTTGTAGTTGAGATGGCCATGTTGTAAATAGCAGACGTGAGCGGCTTCTCCGCTGGTCAGGGGTTTATTGCATTCCCCAAGGAGGTCATCATCATATTTATTATCTTCATCCCAAACTTCTACCCTGAGGTTGCTGAGGGCATTGATCTCCACCGTGCCCATGTCGAAGCGGAGGTTCCAGGTGGGATTGTCGTTGTTCCATACGGTGGGCGCGATAACTTCTGCTCTACCAAAAGCGATCTTCACGTAAGTGTCCGTCTTACTCGTGTAGTCACCCCAAAGACCTTTGGCTTGTTGCACAGTCACCACCAGCTTGGCCAGTCCTTTCTTGGTCGGGCAGCAGTTGGAATTCGTATTTTGACTTTCCAGACAAAAACAAGAACACTTGGCCCCGTGACTGGGGTAGGTAGCCCCGGGGCAGGAACAGTTCATCCTTAGGGCATTGGCCATGATGAACTCACTAATGGCCTTTCTCAGGTTCTCTTTTTTGGGACCTTTAAAGCGAACCAGATTGTGGATTGACTCTGCAGAGTAGGTTACGATATCTGGGTGCGACTTTAGACTCTCCATCCAGGCCTCAAATATGGCAGCACTTCCTTCGTTCTTCCCATCTGAAGAAAGTAGGTCGAAGGTGACTTTGCCACCAGAAACCTGGGAAGAAAAACATTTATTTTTTTATGAATAAATGGCATCAGTCAGCCTCGGGGTCACATAAGACTTTATATGTATCGAGTGCTGAAACCCGGTGTTATTATTCTCATTAAAATTTTACAAAATGAAAATTCCCCCATTTCCCATAATCCCTCGGTGCAGATAGCTAGGGCCATCATCAAATAACTTGGGGCCCAGTATAAGCTTAATGCCCCCCATGCATTCCTCCTGCTCCCATCCATCCATAGTTACGTCCTTTCCCCATAAACCTCAAATAGTCTGAGGGTCTCTCTGAGTCACTGAGACCGAGACATTTTATTGAACCACAAGGCAGTATGACGATGACTTACTGTGGACCAAGATAACAGACCAGTGATGGTGATGCTAAAACGTGTAGGTAACTGGGCGCCAGACAATGAGTTTGTCACCAGCATACATTCTAATAAATGCCACGTATACAGAATATGGCTGTTTATAAGGATTGGACCATTTCTGGAATTTATAAATCCAGCACATGGTTTTGTTTCTTAGTGGCGCAGAGCAGAGGGCGCTGGAGGTCCGCGTTGGCACCTCTGTGTGCTGGGTTATATAGATGTGGCTCACCTGCCATGTTCTCTCATTGAAGGTTTGGTGAAAACTGTCTCCTTGGGTTGCTTTCTCGCTCAGCTCCTTGCAAGCCTTGTACATGGAGTTGGCGGCCCCCTTCCCGGTGACAGTTACTGAAGACTCCATGTTAAGACAATCCTTCACCTCGTCCACCGACACCCCGCTGATGGCCATTCGGCAGGTCTTGACAGCGGTGATGTCTATCACCTCTCCCCCGACATCGGCCTGGTTGATATAATGGGTGCCGAAGCTTCTAATGAATCGTTGATACTCCGATTTGGTGTTTGTGTCATAGGAATCCGGCAGAGCCATCAGAGCCTCCTTAAAATGCTTACTCAGGGGGGGTTTGTGTCTGAGGCGGAAGCTGATGGTGTAAAGAAATCCCGTTAGAAAACATATTCTGTATTTCTGGAATGATCCACATATACGGACCACAGAGATCAAGTCAAAGCCTAAATGATTCCAAGTTAATGCTCGAGCGCCCTTAACATCCACCAAAACCTCCTCTCTATTCACACCACGATTCTTTACCTTACCTGAGCTTCAAGTGACCCAAAATGTTATGGGGATTAGTAAATACGGGAGAAACTGGTCCATAAGAGATGGAGGTGCTGCTCCACAGGCTGTCGACCGCTTTGTCCCTCAAAATTCACCTTAAGCAAGCTAAAGATTCTCCTTGTTATCCCGAGGCGCCTACATTGGGGCCTTGTGTATAAAGAGCTTGCAGAAAGCGGCCCCCCACACGGCTGCCTTCTGCTCTTTCTTACCTGTAATAGATGCAGCGGAGTCGCTGCTTGACGAAGCTGTACCGATCAGAGCTGGTCTTGTGTTGAGTGAACTGGTTGAGCTGGGATTGAGACCCTGCGAGCACCAGTTTGGCATTGGCCTTTAAGTGTTCCAGTTCCAAGCCTGCCTGCCACTCGTTCTTCAAGGACGAGGCCAGCTCCTCAGCCAGAGAAAGCGTAGAGCGGGAGACCTCGCTGATGATATTCCGCCAGCAGGTATATTGTGGCTTCCAGTCCACGAGAGACTGTGGCAACTTTTGCCGAGCCATTTTTTGGTGGGGATTCTTACATACGGTGCAGGTCTTATGCTTCATGTATTCTTCAAGGTCCAGTACGGAAGCTCTGGTCTTCTTCATGGTCACGATATCCAGTCCCTCGCCCAGAAGGTTGTGGCCGGGTACAAACGGGAGCTTTCTGCACTCGGCCTCTTTCTCAGTCTGGCATGAGGAGCTCAGAGGAGGGTACAGGGCAGTGTTCGGAGACGGGGCGAAGGCAAGGATGAGGAAGATGAGCAGCATTTTTCTCAAAGGATTGGCGCAAGATGTTGGCTTGAAAGTCGGAAAGCTTGAAGCATAACCACAACGCTTTTGGAGAAGGTCAAAGATATTGAGCAGATGGCTTGGAGTAAAGAACACAGGAACTCCAGTGAGGGGCATCAGGATCGGGGTGGTGGCCGCAAAGCTTCAGGAATGAGCAGAAGAGTTGGTCGATGAGAATGGTGAGAAAGGGGTTTCACGAGGTGGAGAAGTGGTGGAGGATGAAGTGGCTCCAAATAATCTGTGAAGGGGTAGAACACATTTACTAAAGAAATAGACAGGGGCAGGAGGGGCAGAATGACAAATTGGTTGTTTCAAGCTACACACCGAGAAACACATACAGCACTGAGAGGGCAGTGGATAAGTGGAACAGGCTTTCAACCGAAGTGGTAGAGGTCTGTCTGCCCCCATGTGCTGATTGGAGGGGTGTTCAGACACCTCGGGGACACCCTTCACTTTTAGGGAGCACAGGGCTGAAGTTGGGAGTTTTACGCAAACCACTTTTCCATTCCATTCATTATTAAATAAAAAAATACCATAGTGGAGAAAGGGGTTTTTTTGCCGTTAGAGATTAAAGATAATTATTATATTGGCATAAAGTGCGTTACCTGGCGCCGTGCGAGTTGATGAAGCGTCTGAGGCAGGATGTGGACAGGAAGCCTCTTTAAGTTCTGCCACAATTAACACCGTTCTGTGCCGACAGGAAAAATGTAATCATCATTTCTGCAAAGTGATGCTAATCTAGTGAGAAAACCACGACAGCCCTGGGGGGCTCGCGATCTGCTCAGCCCCCAAAACACTCAAAGAAGCCGTGAAACGCTTCTGTGAAACGCGCTGGTCCTTCACACCCCCAACAATTATGAGAGCAGCAAAGGGGTCGGTTTTCTTATTGAGATCACAGACGTAACACAGATGTGCTACGTCTGTGTCAGTACTCCCAGGGACCCCCCGTGCTACGTCTGTGTCAGTACTCCCAGGGACCCCCCCGTGCTACGTCTGTGTCAGTACTCCCAGGGACCCCCCGTGCTACGTCTGTGTCAGTACTCCCAGGGACCCCCCCGTGCTACGTCTGTGTCAGTACTCCCAGGGACCCCCCGTGCTACGTCTGTGTCAGTACTCCCAGGGACCCCCAGTGCTACTTCTGTGTCAGTACTCTCATAAGGTCATAAAAATTTGGAACATCTCAGCCAAACTAAACGATTAAACCCCAGACAAGCTTGGTTTCATATCGCCCGGGATCTAAGAATATAAAACCTGATGCTTTGCGTAGGCAATTTGGGGGTTATATTACTGTATATAGCGCTGGGGGTTATATTACTGTATAC
>VKOC01000009.1:91256-113498 GCA_009364415.1 Spea multiplicata
TTTTATTTTTTTTTTATATTTTACTAATCACATAGTGATTAGAAAGAATGCAGTACCTGTATTCAACCTGCAAGTGGAGCCAGAGTTCTCTAGATGGTCTGGAGACCATCTAGCGAACTTTTTTTTAAAGTTTGACTTGTTTTATCCTTTACAGTGCGGCGGCCATCTTGCTTGATGGCGAAGATCACCAGTAGCTGCGGCTGTGACCGCTCTCCGGAGCGGTCACAGTCCACCTAAAGGTAAGTGTTTCGTTGATCGCCTCCTAAACGCTTTTAAAACGGGCGTTCGCCGCCATACAATGTATGGCGGCTGTTGATGCCCGGGGGAGGGGCCAGACATGGCCCCCGATGCCGATCTCGGCCTTGCTGAATGCCTCGACATCGAGGCATTGCAGCAAGGCCGTTTAAGCGAAGAAAGTGATCCTTGATCACTTTCTAAGCTTATTTAATTTTTTGACGGTTCAGGACCGTCAAAGGTCATTTAGTGACCTTCTTGTTATGACGGTCCTGAACCGGCAAAGGTCGCGAAGGGGTTAAACGTCAGTGATCCAAGTTTTGTTTTGAGCAACTTACCATCTCAGTGCGAAATGCCATTTCTCTTTCCAGTGTTGAAAGGTGAGAAAAATGCCGGTCATTTTCAAAAAGTGTTGATATATGGCTCCTGTAAAGAAAATGAAATAAATAATACTCATTTACATACATTGATTTCCCCCTCTACACAAGGTTTTTTTTTTTTTTTTACTCACATTAAGCTGTGTAGCAGATATTAAATAATGGTGCTCAGATGATTTTCCAGAGCTATGAGTCAAGGTAACTGGTAACTAGGGGCAAATGTTGCAGGGGACAAATCAGATTTTAGATATTACCGTATTTGCTCGATTATAAGAGAACCCTGATTATAAGATGACCCCTCAAATTCAGGTAGGACTGATTTGCATAGAATTATAGGCAGGGAAATGGCACATAGTTTACAAATCGAAGAGAGTTCAGGTGAGCACTATGCAACCCACTCAACAGTAGTGTTGGGAGCTTCTGGGATAGGCTGTGATCTGGCCGCATCTGAGGATGCTGAAGCGGGGGATGGTGTTTTGGCCGTGGAGACAGAGGCGGAGGCAGATGCGAACGATGGGATTCACCCCTGGTGCATGCGGAGATGCGGCTGGGATTCTGAGGTATCATAGAGGGATGATCTGAGGTCTGATTACAGGACGACCTCGATTATAAGATGAGGTCGATTTTTAAGAAGTTTTTTTTCTGGAAAAAACCTTGTCTTGTAATCAAGCAAATACGGTACTACGGTACGGTCAGCAATCCAATTACTCCATAGTTAACATAGAACATAACTAGCCAGAGCCCACGAGTTTCCAGGTGTGCAGATGCCGTATCACATTGTAAAATGATACCTTTTAGTAGGACTGTGATAATGCAGCATCATTCAGATATCTACCATTATTTTTCCAAATGTATCTATCAGTTAAGCAAAGCAAGATATATATATATAGTTACATGCACTTGAACACATACTGCTTTACTCAATATTGTTAAATGGCTCCGTAGCTTTTACCAACTTTAACTATTCAAGCGAGTCAGCTTTTCCAAGCAGAAAAAAAATTGGAATATAAAGGTCATGTATAGAAAAATATTTTAAAAGATCTGCATAAGGAAAGAAAAGAAAAAATATTTCTTGTTCATTTCTCTATAGGTTAAATTTCCATGGGAAATTTTTTTTTTAGTTTTTAATAAAGACAAAGATAAAATTCTTACCAGTGTAAAATACCTGCAAGGGCAGCTGAAAAACAAACAGATAGTATTAGTAGGTGATCACTCAAAAACAGCATCATTAATGTATTCGGCTTTATATTATACCTGGAAAATATATCACAATATATCATATATTACAATTACTTGTTCACCAAGCCAAGGCTGGAGCGGACTGTGAGTAAGTATAATCACATGCATGGAGATGTGTTCCATCAAATAGCAGGTAAAGGGGCAAATCCATATGGAGGGATTCTGCAGAATTTCCCCATGCATTGGCAAGAAAGAAATCACTAAAACATGGACACCACAGCAATCATATGCATTTAAGCTGCTGAATGTTCCCTTCATAAAGTACATAAAATCAGAGTATATCAGAGAATTGCAAATGCAGACTTATCTATTCACTATTAGCACAGACATTGTGTGACATTAGGTAAACATTTGTAATGCAAACAACCAGGAATCACAATCTGTTGAAACTCCTGCATGCCTGAGGTCGCTCTAGTAATTCCACAGTTTGATCTTCACAAGACAGCTGTTGCCAGTTGTTTACTCCTCAAACAGGCCAAAATACTATTTCAGCAGTGTGCTACAGGCCAAAAAGCATGCCTGTAATATAAGAGTTTGAGCTTTTTTTTCCTGCACAATTCTCCTATCGATACAAGCAATCAGAAAAATGTTATGACTATTAAATAATGAAGGACTAGCTTTCACCGCAATCTGAAAGTAGAGTGCTGCCAGGAAATGGTGTAAAGTGAATACGCAATAAGCAATTTTTTCTGTAAAAAGCGAAAATTCACTTCAGGTACTAAAAGTCATAAAGGTCATAAAAGTGAAGTGGCGCAAGGCTAAAAAGTCCAAAAAAGCTCAAGATACTTGTATTAGCACAAACAGCAGAATGGGCATTCATCCACAACAGTGGATGATTTTATTTTAGATTTCATACGTTTGCACATAAGCACATTTCCAAAGCTTCTGTCTCGCAAATTACATCTCTGTCATTTTAAACACTAACCAGATATAGAAGTGTTACAAATCCCTATACTTACAATTACTGTCCATTCTCAAACAATACTAACTTTCTATTAGGACACTCGGAGGGAGCATGTGTTATACAGAAATATAAAATAGCATTACCTCTATGTAACGTTTTCCTGAGAAATGACAACCTAATGAAACACCTATATCATATAGAAGTATTATATGAGAGTTTGCAGCACTTGTCCACAATAGAATTTAGTATACCTTTGTAGAGTTTCAAGCTAAAGAATGAGTCTTGCGCATGAATGAGTCAGGGAACTAGTATCCACAAAAGAGCGTTGTTGGGAACAAAACAAAGAGAAGGAAAGATAAATTAGAGAGAAGTACTGGAGCACCAGCAACCCTATCACAACGCCAGCTGGTAGACCCCCTGGTACAAAACCGGGGAGCAGATAAACTCTCGCGGTCAAACAAGCCCCCTGTGACCACACAGCATAATGGGCCAGCTGATTTATTCTTTATTAAAATGGTGCACCAGGATATGATCCCACAATGGGAACTCTCTGGGTATGACCCAGGTGAAGCACCGCTTCTCCGGGTCAAGACCCGAATCCTCCGGGTCGCGGGGTCTTGACACGCTCCGCTCATTTCCCCTTTAAATGAGGGTGTTTCCCGCTGCCGTCTGCGGGAAATCCCACTGACGTCACGGGACAGTCCTGGCCGCGAAAGGAAAGGCTATGGGTAGCCGGAGCCCAGAAGTTCCCAGGTATGATAGTAAGCAATGGCTTTTTCCTGATGACAAAAATGTGCCACAAGGTTGATGTTCCTGGAAGGATAAATCAAATGGCAACGGATTAAGGTAAACTGAAAAAATGGTCAGAGCTGTGGCAACGGACATTAAATGCTGATAAGTGTTGGATAATACACCTAGGGCATAAAATCCTAAGGGCAGAGTACAGAGTGTCCTAACCTCAACGTGTGAGGAAAGGGATTTAGAAGAAATTATTTCTGAGGATTTAAAGGTAGGCAGACAATGCAGTAGAGCAGCAGGTAATGCTAGCAGAATGCTTGGTTGTATAGGGAGAGCTATTAGCAGTAGAAAGAGGGAAGTGCTCATGCTGTTGTACAGAGCACTGGGGAGACCCCACTTGGAGTATTGTGTACAGGACTGGAGACCGTATCTCCAGAAGGATAAAGTTGGAGAATGTTCAGAAAGGGCTACTAAAATGATTCATGGATTACAGGATAAACCTTACCAGGACAGGGTAAACGATCTTAACATATATAGCCTGAAGGAAAGACGTGACAGGGGGGATATGATAGAAACATTTAAATACTTAAAGGGAATTAACATGATCAAGGAAGAGAGTTTATTTAAAAGAAGAAATAGAACCACAATAAGAGGTCTTAAGCTAGAAGGGTAAAGATTTAAAAGTAATATCAGGAAATATTACTTTACTAAAAGGGTAGGGAATGCAAGGAATAGCTTTCCTGCAGAAGTGGTAGAGATCAATACAGTAATGATTAAGATTAAGCAAGCATGGGATAGGCATAAAGCTAAGGTAGAAGTAACATACAAGTAAAGTATTCAGAGGTTGCACAGACAAGATGAGCCGAATTCTGTCATCACTGTGTGATGTATGTAAGAGAATGTTGTTTTGTTTTTTCTTTCTGGAAAGTGAAGACAACACTGCACTACATCATGGGTAGCCACCAGCATGCAGCATTGCACTGCACTAGGAGTACTTTATTAACACTTGTTAGAGGCTCTGATTTAATGCTACTGCTCTTGCCAAACAACTAAGCCAGAAGTCTGGCCATATTAAAGTTCAAATGGGCACTAATAACAGCCACACTAATACCCAAGAACAGAAATTTGGCCAGCTCAGAGCATGACGACTCCACTCTTGTCAACTCGAGTCAAGCTAGGCGTTGTACTCAAGCCAATGTTTGTTGCTGCATTATGATGCAACGTGAAGCACTGAGACCTGATTGGGGTTTGTGCGTAGTAGTGTAGCTATCTAATGGCATATGATGCCATGCAGAAATGTCTGGACTATTTGTTGATATGACATGTGGTTGCCCGATAGGTTAGTATATCATAAAGAATAAACACATTGTTCAGTATAGCAACAACCTAAACAGTGCTTTTTCTAAATAAATAAAAAAAAAGACAAACCTACCATGACAATGAACAGCCATGTCCTTTCTTTCTGTACATTCTTTTACATATAGACCAAAAACACTATAGGGGACAGGCAAATGGTACTGCTATGTTAAGCAGTCATCATAGCGCCTGGATGGATTGTGAGCAGATGAACATCCATAGGACACATCATGGAAATGGTCACCTTAAAAATAGACAAGTAGTGTTCTCAAGTGAAGGGTTTCTCTTCAACTCAAAGTTTACTAAAATGCTTCACTGACAGCTCAAAGAAGTAAAAGCTGGCCATTACATTCAAAGCTAGAGTCATACAAACCAATATTGTTGTTTAATCCTCTTACACTGTCTTAAGTGAATTCACATTGCCATTCCTCCTTTTTCACACTGTCACATTATTCACAAACTAGACGATGAAGTCTTTAGAAACTAGGTAACCATAGCAACACCAAAGCTTAGTTCTCCACAACTGAATTTAATTCACAATACAAAAGCATCCCCCACCACTCGCACTGTTAAACTTTTTTTTTTTATTACCGCTGCACGCTTTGGACATTAGTAACAAATATTCTGTTTGATGTCTCCTTAGTTGGCAAGAGTTTAAAAAAACGGATACAGGCAACTTGGCCTTTTCCTACACCAACAGCATTAATTTGTGAACACATGGAAAAGCACTGCACACAAACCCACATTGCTGCCCTTCCGAGAAATCCTTTGAGGCATGGGGGGGGGGGGATAAGCCTAACATTTTTTGGGTTTTCTTAATTTCTGGAATCCGGAGCCTTGGGATTAAATTTAAAGTTTTAATAAAATTAAATAAAAACCTCCCGCCATTTATAGACTGTTCCTGTCATATAATAAAAGGCTGCGTTATTTTAGGAGAATACACAAGGAACTTTTCGACGCAAAATGGGGAGATGAGTTAGTCTTATAGCCTGAATGCATATGGTTAGTAGAAGCCATAACATGCTGTCATGCAAGGCAACAGAGGTCACCAGCACTGACAACGGCATGGATAACAGCATTTTCCCTCAATGCTATTAATGCTGATTATTTTAATACATCTTTTTACAAAACTATGTCCAAGACCAGAAAACCCTCTGCACCAACACAGGATAAAGAGAAAGAATTCACGGATTCAAATACACATTAGGATTTTCCATCTTTAAACCAATGGCAATATTATACAGACAGTAGGGAAATTTTCCATACAGAAATAACTTTCACCTATACATCTGCTTACCCTCTGGGTGTCAGGATCATTTCTTTTTCATGGGAGGCTGGTCAAAATTGTCATAGCTTTGATATAGTTAGGAGTTAGGTGACAACCATATAAGAAGATTATCATTTTCCAAGATAGCTAATTCAAAGCAAACCGTGCATTTATTTTAAACCCATAATATGATGATAGTAATCCACAAGACAACTCTCTGTTAGTTCCTCATTTCTGCGGTCTTCACCAAACAGTAAACCAAAACTATACAAGTTTCTTAAAAGCTCCCACCACATAATAGTACGTGCCCACTATGACACATCATTATATATATTGGAAAACTATAATTTCCAATACTACAAATCTTACCAAAGAGGAGGATGGTCCAAGTCTTTAGGTTAGCAGCCTTACTAAGACCCTGACAAAAGAAAAGGCGTTCGGTTGTTGTCCGTTGTTTGGGATGGTGGGGATCAGTACCCCAGTGGTGTGTCCTGTTTCTGGCCCTTGTCGTGGTGTGACTAGTTAACCCGTGTCTTTGCCTAATCCCAGACTCCTTCTCTCCAGTTCCACCATCTGAAGAGGGAGAAGTGTGTTGCTGTTTATGATGTCTCTGGTCCTTTGGCTTTAATCTTGGTTCCACAGCCATAATAAAAAAAAAATATATAGCAGTATTCAACAGAAACAAGCGGGCCCCGAATATTGACGTAGAGCCAGAATCTGTAAGTAGAAAAAAAATAAAACACAAAATAAACAAAACATAGGAGAGCGCATGCAGTCCCTTACCTATTCTCTGTATACCTGGAGACGATTCTAAGGAACCAAAGCAGCTACGATGAGATAATCGGACTGATAGAGATGATGGGGAAAGGGAGGGGTGATAATACTATTATTATTATTATTATTATTAGAGGGAAGAGAAAAAGGGGAAGGTAATATTTAACGCTTTGAGTGCTGCTGACTATTTATTACGCTGGTGGCCAGGCAATTTCCTTATAGATTTACAGAAACACCCAAAAATAATTACCTCCCATTATTTGTCAGTATATGCCAAGTACATTCAGGTACTATTCAGACACATAAAGCCCATGTGGGTGACAGTAAGCAATATATCGCAGGGTATGCACACAAGACAGGCGCTATAGGCTGTAATTATACAAAGGAAACCTATGCATGCAATACATAGCTCCACAAATATGATACGCTTCATATATAGATATGGCTTCAAGAAACTGTCATTTATTACGGCTCAGGTGCCTGTTTTTAGTGGGAAATATACATTTATGTGTGTCCTATTTTAGTTTATTGGGGGCACCTATGTCACAGTCTGATCCTTGTATGCTAGCAGGGATATTAATGTATGCCAGCTTGTTACCATGGAAACCATCAGATACATTAAGCTGTCCGTTCTATGCACAGATCCCTTCTCACAGGCTGATGTATGGTTAAAGTGCATTCAAACAATGCAACAACTTCAAGGGAGCAGAATGAAAGTAAATGTCATGAGAGTATTCTAACCTTATCATACACCCTAACATTTCAATTACCGACTGGGGACACGATTGTTTTCACTGCTGACGATATTGATTGTGTTAAATGTGGATTATTAATTGTTGAGGAATGTATTTATAAAATGTGACTTATAGAGCTGTAGAGCAGTCATATGCTAATCACCATCACATTACTTTTCCCTTAACCCTTTCCTCCTTTGTCCTGTAACACTTTCATATTTTTCTACCTAACCAATTCCCTTTTTCTTAGCTATAAAGCCTTTCCTCCCGTGTCCCTTTAACCCTCTATTCACCCTCTCGACACATTCTCCCTCTAACACTTATTCCGTTTAACCCTTTCCCCCGTCTCTGATCCTTACACCTTCTCGTTAACTCTCTATCTCTCTTTCGCATCTTTCCAGTACGTACCTCTGTGATATCTCGTCCTCGCACTGTAAGCATCCTCTTTGTGTAAAGCGCCGGGATACGACGTCATATCCCAACGCTCCGCCCCAGAAGGTCGGCAAGCCTGGGGAAGAGATAGTGAATTTGACTGTGTCGTCTTTAAATGGGCCGGGTATGGGAGGAGATTGGTGGTCGCCCTAAGCCTAAGGGGCCACAGGGAGGCCGATTTATCTCTGCGAAAGGAATCTACACCGCCCGCTACTAATATGCAAACTACTGTCGGACCGTGCATACTTTACACGTGTCCTAGAGGGGTTGGGTGATAGGTGGGAGTATTGAGTGGGCTAATTTGCGGGATACCCCCACTGATCCGGATAGAGATTCTCATCCCTCCCATCATAGCCTTAAAGGCTTCCTTTTCCGCATTATCTTTCTGACCGTTAACTCGTAAACGCGCTCTTTTTTCTTACGTGTCATAGATTGCAGTTTCCATAAAAGAAAAAGTAACCGCATACCAAATAACCCATAAAATTCTATACCCATACAATAGAGATATATATTATCTGTTATCACATTGATAAGTAATGTCTGCAGCTATAGTAATTTCGGCTAATCATTTGCATGATTAGTGTCATGGAAATCGATTGATTGATAAAAAGTGCGTAGCAGTTCCAAGCATTTAAATAAATGATGGTGTCTGTACTGCTTGATAAATTACTACTGTGCCAAGTAATATGAAGAGAATTATTGCCACCCTTGAGAATTAAATACCAAAATACTCATATTTATCAAAATGAGAGACCTGTAGTGTTTATGGGAAAGTATGCAGGTAGATATAGAAAAATAAGATCCGCTACAGGGATAATATCGGCAAAACTGTGATTTTGGTTTCAATGGTTTCAAACCCAGCCATGCAACTTGGTGGTCTCATTGTTATTGTCCCGCTTGTGTTTGTATATGCAAGTGCATGCAGTATAACCCCCAAAAGCAATCATTGGCATTTTGTTTGCCTTAAATAGTTAGAAAACAAGTACGGTTTAGGATCCAGAGTGACATCTGAGGTTACTAGCCAAAGAATATGTACATCCATTATGTTCTATATAAAATAATAGAAAGTGAAAAGCCAAAGGGATCATTTAGAAGCAAATACCACTTTTGGCTTCTATAGATAGTAAAGAGCAGCCTAATAGTACCCCGTGGTAGGGTATAGTTTTAAATATTCAGTACTGCATAGCCGATAAAAAACAGTAGCGTTGTGGAATTTAAACATGTATGGATAGGCATATGACTATCCTGAATCTAAAACGAGACAAGGACTGATTAAGGTTTGAGTCCTTACACTGGATAAATGGGTCGACTAGATGGGCCAAATGGTTCTTATCTGCCATCCGAAGTCTGTTCCATTCTGCTTTAAACTCTATGCAATTTAACATGTTTCCTAGATACGGCTATCACTACTCAGTACAATGATCACTAGAACTTGAGCAAAAAAGATTACAAGTTTTATTAACCTAAAAGGAACAGATTTTGGAATTTCGATAGCAGCCTTATCGGTACCTCAAGTGGAATAGTTCTAAATAAATATGTCAGTTTTGGTATCAAGTATGCATTTTACGCAATTTACTCTGCCTAACCAAGAGATTTCCAATCCTTTCCAGCTTTGAGTATTTTCCCTTAAAAGTGATTGTTATAATTTTCCCCGATTATTTCCTCCAAATTCATCTTAATCCTAATTCCTAAATAGTCTATGAATTTCATTGACCAGTTCCAATTATAGGATTTTTTTACTTTGTCTATTTGTTCCGGAGTGAGATTTGCAATTAAAGTTTGAGTCTTCTGTATATTTAATTTATAACCTGAGAAACTGCCAAGCTTACTTCTAGCACTCTGAATCTTCCGGTTTAGTTAATGTTAATAAAATATCGTCTGCGTAAAGTGATATCTTGCTTTCTACAACCCCGAACTTGATGCCACGGATCTTATTGTTTGACCGTATCAGAGAAGATAAGGGTTCGATAGTTAGAATATATAATAGGGCAGCTAATGGGCATCCCTGTCTTGTTCCATTTCTGATTTCGAACCAGTCTGAGTCCAATCCTGCCCCAGTAACTCAGGCCTGCGGGAGTGTGTATAAAGCCATTGTGTTATTTTTGAAAGGGCCAATTATACCAAATGCTCCCATAACTGAGTCTAAATGGTCTTTACCAATTATGTCTATCAAGTTAATTAAATTTCGAGTGTTGTCCACTATATTCCTGTTCTTCACAAAACCTGTCTGATTTTTATTTATGAGCTCTGGGATAATTGTTTTTAACCTATTATATATATCTTAATATCTAAATTAATTAACGATATAGGGCGATAGTTCGACAGAGTCGCTGGGTCCTTGCCTGGCTTTGGGATTGGAATCAGAGCCGCTTGTAAAAATTCTGCCGGAATTATGTTATTATTTGTAAATTCATCAAAAACCTTCAAGAGCTTTGGAGAAATAATTCTTTCAAATGATTTATAAAACGCTACCGAAAAGCCATCTGGGCCTGGTGCTTTCCCATTTTGCATGTTCTTTATCGTTAATTTAATTTCTGTCAGCGTTATAGGGGAGTTAAAAAAATCTAGATTATGGGGCGAGACATTAGGTAGTTTACATTTAGCGAGGAAATCTTCGATTGCTACTTTAGATTTACAAACCTGTTTAAGATTATAAAGGGATGAATAGTATTCTTTAAATTAATTTCCTATTTGTCTAGGCGATAGATAAATATTGTTCCCTTGAATACTTTTTTTAATTATTCCAGTTTTTTTCTTAAACTTAAGTTTGTTTGAAAGTATTTTGCCTATTCTATTGTTGTTGCTATATCACTTTTGTTTTAACACCATAAAAGCTTTATTAGTGTTTTGTTGTAGTTTCTGCATTATTAGCTTTTGAATCTAGTTGATTTTATTTGTCGAGTTTAAATTAGGGGTTAGTTTATTTATGGACTCCTCTTGAGCTAATCAAATATATAAATCTGCTAATTTTTCCCCTTTCGCTTTTTTTTTCCAATGAGCCCAGTTTGATTAGTAGTCCTCGCATATAACATTTAAAAGTTCTCCAAATTGTTGATTCTTTAAACTCGTGTATCTCGTTTATTTCAAAGAAAGTTTTATCCTGTTCCTCTAGTTCATCTGTATGTATTTTTTGAGAGAGCTGAATATCGTTAAGGCCCTATTATTATCAATAGTTGAAAATATAGGCGCATGGTCCGACCATGATATTGGGCCAATCTTTGAGGTGGTAAATCTTGATAAAGAGTGCGCCCGGGTCATAAACATATTGAGGAGTGGGGTTTTGAAAAAAAGTAAAATCTTGCCCTTTCCGATGTTGAACTCTCCAGATATCATACAGAGAGCTTTTTAGCAATAGATCTTGAAATAGAGAGGATCGCACAGGGTTTAAATTAAAACAACGGGGTTTTTTTTGTTGTTTTTTTTATTACTTTATTTAACATCCTCCATGTTAAATAAAGTTTTTTTTTAACTTTATATAACATGGAGGAAGTTAAATAAAGTTTAAAAAAAAAACCTGTTTTAATTTAAGCCCTGTGCGGCTGCAGACCCCCAATGCCGGCCCTGGTGGGGGCTTCCCGGCTTCTTAGAGTGGCGGACCCGGTCGCAGGCCGCATAGGCCCAGTCAGTCCGGTCCTGACTGGGCCTATTTTAAGGTAGGGGCCTGGAGCTGCAGCTCCATCAGCCCCTAAGTCAATCCGGCCCTGCCTCGGGCCCGGCAACAAGGTAATGTAAGGTGAGGGAGGGGGGTGCAGTGAGAACTGATCTGCCGTGTGTCCTGATCTGCTCCTGTTTGGTTCCTGATCTGCTGAGTTACGGCCAGCGACCCACAAGAGGGATATCTGCCATGTGCCCTGCAAGTGGACTTCCTGTCGTGTGTGCCCCATCCAGAGGGCTTCCTGTCGTGTGTGTGTGCCCCATCCAGAGGGCTTCCTGCCGTGTGTGCCCCATCCAGAGAGCTTCCTGTCGTGTGTGCCCCATCAGAGAGCTTCCTGCCGTGTGTGCCCCATCCAGAGGGCTTCCTGCCGTGTGTGCCCCATCAGAGGGCTTCCTGCCGTGTATGTGCCCCATCCAGAGGGCTTCCTTGCCGTGTGTGCCCCATCCAGAGGGCTTCCTGCCGTGTATCAAGATTGTGTAAGGCTATAGGCCCTATGAATCTGTCTATTAAGCAAATCCGCCAATTTGGATCAGGCAGCGGCCAGTCGAGAAAGGGTATCTGCCTCGGAGTGGGCTTTATGCAGGAGCTCCAAACGAGCTATTTCCCCACACAGCTGGTTATGTTCCTCGCTTTGCCCCCAGTTATGCAAATTTATTTATGGCTTTTTGGGAAGAACATTTTGTTTTTTCACCACATAACTGGAGGACAAAGCTGATTGCCTATCGCCGCTACAAAGACGATATGTTTTTTATCTGGTCAGGGACAACAGAGGACCTAAATTTATTTTTGACTCACCTCAACAATAACAATTGGGGGATTAACCTTACTACCGAATATAGCACCTCCGAAATCTCTTTTTTAGATCTTTCAATCTATATCCATGATCTACAACTCTGCGCTAAATCACACTACAAAAGTGGATGTAAATAGTTATGTGTTATACAACAGTGGACACTACAGTCCCTGGTTAACTAGTATCCCAAAGGGAGAATTTACAAGAGTTAGGCGCAATTGTACAGATGAGGAAGTCTTTCAAGAGCAGGCCAATAAAATAAGTGATTTTTTACAAAAGGGTTGCCCAAATGATTTATTAGAAAAAACTGTGGAAGAGATAGAACAAATAGAACAAAAAGACCTATCACCACCAAGAACAGGACAGACGAACAATAGGGAGGATATACCTCTAGTCTTGAATTATGACAAATGTCATCAGGACCTTAAAAGAGTAATTAGACGACATTGGCCTCTTTTATTAAAAGATGAGGATTTATGACAACTACTCCCAGAAAAACCTTTAGAGGTGCACCCAATCTAGGTTGTGAATTAACATCTAGTTACACACGGGCAGAGAATAAGAACAACAAAGACAACATTTTTTAAATGAAAAAAAAGGCTTTTTTAGATGTGGCCATTGTACAACCTGCAAAAGTACGGGTACTAGAAGTAATGGTGCAGTCAGTAGTTTTAAATCTATCATTACTGGAAAAAATATATTAAACACATGATAACATGCCATAGAAAAGGAGTCATCTATCTATTACAGTGCCCCTGCAATCTACAATATATAGGAAGAACTGTTCGTCCATTACATAAGAGATTGGACGAGCATGTTAGGGCGATTAAAACAGGAAAAGATAATTATTCCGTACCGTCACACTTTAGAGAGTTCCATGGTAGTGATCCAAAATTCTTAACCTTTATGGGTTTTTGAATCAGGTTTTTGTTTAAGATTGATTTAGGAAATTTTTAAACATCATAAATATTAAATATTAACATTATACTTAATAAAACCAATTATTTATAAATTAATATAAGCTTGTTGTTATATATGAGGTAGTGATTGTGTTTTTATAAATGTGTGATATAAAGCTGACGTAGATTTTCTATTAATGAAATTATATATCTGCGGGGGGCGAGATGAGGTGTCGGAGAGTCTGTGTGGAAGTGATTGCATTTAAATACTCACACACTGTTTAAATTAGTTGAGAGATAACTGCGTAGTCTGAGCTATATAGAATGGCGAGAGAGCGTTATCCTGTAATGTAATTAATTTAATATGCACTTAGATTTAACTCTATGCTTTATGATCAATCTTATTTACAGAACGTCATTTTAGAAATCATTAGTATATGGAAGTAATTATGATCTTATGTATTAAAGTATTTATAGTTATAGTATAATGCAGTGATGAAATAGTACTATTGATATGGATTCTCTCTCTCTCTATGTGTTTCTTTTTTGGAACTACTTTTGCTAATGTGTTTGCGACTTGTGTTAGTGAGTCTGTGGGAAAGACGGCTACAGAGGTAACCTGTGATCGTATAAGCTAATCGATTTGAAATCGAGGGCTGGCAGAAGGTGGGACGACAATTGTGAGGAGTGGTGTACTTTAAGGGGAGGTGAGGCAAACGTCACAGCAGCACAAGGCCTGGACTGAAGGAAGAAGCCTGCTGGTAGGGTGAAACGCGTTTAAGTGTTTGACGTTATACCCGGAAGCTGTTTCTCGCCGGTTGGAGCTACAAAGAGGACTCCGATACTTTGATACTTTAATTCAAGAATACATTGCACTTTATTGCTGCAAATAAATCTTTTTGCAATACATATCCTGTCTCCCCATCTGCATTTCGATGTTTATGCAAAACGGTTTGAATGTAAACAACGGAGGAGATACAACTTGGGAGAGAAATCCCAAGGGTTTCACTGATATAATACAGAAAGCACTATGATTATTATTTGTTTTTGATTTTCATATGTCAACAAGCCTCCATTTGAAAACGGTTGGATGCCAGTTCCACTTAATTGAGGATATAAGTATTGTTTTCAATTATATTTCTGGTGGATTATATACTGTGTGTGTCACAATTCTGGTGAATTTTATATTTTCACTTTTATTTTCTTTCTTTTTTATTTATATATAAATTTATTTGGTAAAATTATTTAACTAACATATACATATATCTTTAAATTGTGTTTTTTGCGCAACACTTTATATACTTATTTATTTTTTAGGTATAGGGTGTGTATCTTTATTGCTCGCAGCATCCACTCATTCTTTTGAGTAGTATTTACATTTTTTGGAGTTATATATATCAGTATACTTTAGCGCTTGATCACTATATAAATTATCATGTTCCGCCCTGCATAACTTAAGGTATGTGCCCATGTTGATGAAGTGGCCTCTCATAACTGCCTTATGGGCTTCCCAAATCACAGCCTGATTAGTGTCGTCAGTGGAGTTTAAACCAAAATAATCTTTAACATGATGTTCAATTTGGGATTTTTGGAGGGGGTCCACGAATAAGGTCTCGTTAAATCTCCACCCTCTGGAGCGAAGGGTCAGCTAGGTACATAAACAGTGGCACGTGGTCGCTCCATGTTATAGAGCCCACTGATACCCATCGTACCAGGCAAAGATGTCTGTGTCAGAAATAGCATGTCAATTCTAGAATATCTATTATCTCCTGAGTTAAAAGCCCTCCACGTATCCATGAGCTGGGCCCGCAACAGACCTTTTTTCACTGACTTGATATGAGAGAGTTGAATTTGAGAGGTGCCCGTTGAACTGTCCAGTTCTGGGTCCATGGTAAAATTAAAATCTCCCCCTAAGATAATCATACCATCCGCAAAGTCGTCCAGTTTTTTAAGGATCATTCTGATAAATTGTGCTGTCTCGAGTTCGGAGCATAAATATTGGCTATTGTAATTTTTTCGTTACCTAAGCATCCTTTCAAGATAATTGCCCTGCCCTCACTATCGGTCCACAACTCTGTCAGAGTGAATGGAACATCCTCACGTATAAAAATCGCCCTTAGTTTTTTGAAATGGTGAGTGTGAAAAAACATATGCGGATATCTTCTTATGGTAAACCTCGGGACCTTATTTCTTTTGAAATGCGTTTCTTGAATCAGTGCTATGGGTGTGTTGGTTTTGTACATGTCACGAATAAGCAGGGAGCGTTTATGCGGGGAATTCAATCCTCTCACATTAAGGGTCATGACAGAGACTCTCGGAGGGTGCAATGTCAATCTTCCGTTAGCCATTTTGGCAGAAGATATGTCATGTGAGTGGAGACGTTGTGACGATATGTAAGCACTGCTAAATAAAAATGTAAGAAAAACGAGTAACAAAACAAAACCTAACAATAAAACATAAGAAAACCACCATTATGGTAATGCGACCGTAGGTGCCAAGGACAGGTCGGGGCCTTCCAAGCGGCCGTCCAACCTGGTCCTTAACTCTGGTCGAGGCACCCAGTCTATCAGGGTTGAATGTAGCCATAAAGAAAATATATGTGGCGTAAACAAAAGATAAACCACCTCTACTGTGGGTGGGCAGCCCCCCACCTCGGGAAAGCGCATTACCTGTGAGAGACAGAGACTGAGCCTCTCGTAGCCCACCGACATCCCTCCCCGGGTTCCCTGTCACCATCGCCAACTCTTCCACAGTCCTGTCTGATACTCAAGGACAATAGATATGCAAGTATTCTACTAAAGCGATAACTCTGGGACCAACCACAAGGCATACATCCCCATGGAGGCCTATACTCTCAAAAAAGGTGTTAACAAAATTTATGAATGACATAAAGGTAAATTGTCCAAGGATACCACTTAGATGATCGGTAAGAGTCCACCGCAGTGTGTCCGCTGTTCTCTCCAAGGACTGTAAAGTGATGTCTGTGAATAAGCTCACTCTGCATGATGCTGTCTGTCGTTGGACTGCTGCATCGGGGATCCCGGTTCCGTCGATCTCTCCCCTCTGGTGCATCTCCGTCTCTGCAGCTGGGGTAACCAGGGTGCGTTCACCAAGTGTGGCATTCTCGAGACCATCCGATTCTCTGTAGACCAGTCCGGTAGAGGGGTGTGAGGTATGTCTAAGGCTGTACAAAAATCCATGACATCCTCCGGCCTGCGTAGAAAGTGAGTAACAGAGCCTTTCTTCACTGTGAGCCTTATAGGAAAACTCCAGCGATAGGGTCAATTTTTGTGTTCCGCAATTGTTCCGTTAGAGGTCTCAGAGCCATCCTTGCTTTCAAAGTATGCCATGACACGTCCGGCAAGAAATTTAAAACAGCTCCCTTGAAAGAAAAATAACGTTGTTTTCTCGCCGCTTGCATAATTTCTTCCTTCTCTGTATGAGTGGAGACAGCATATGATGTCTTGTGGTGGTGAGACGTCAGCCCCCTTCGGACCCCCCTCTGTGGACCCGGTCTACGTCAATTCTGTGATTGGGATCCCTCTGAAGCAGAGTATTAAAAATGAGGATTACATTTCAGATCTTCTGCCTCACCTCCTTCTGGTAGGCCTCTGACTCGGATGTTGCTTCTCCTACCCCTATTATCCAAATCTCAAACTGCGAGATTGTGTGTTGCTGGGTGAGAAGTTTGTCTTCCATAACTTTCAGTGTGGTATGGAGCGTCGTCTGATCTTCCTCCAAGGTATTAATCCTGTGGCCTTGTTGTTGTAGTGTTTCATAATCTGTATACTATATATTGAATAAAGCTATAGAAAAAGAAGAAAAAACAGACACTGAGTACGTGAATACCGTATTTGCTCGATTATAAGAGCAAATATGTTTTTTTAATAGCAAATGCTAAACCTCATAACAGGAGAGGGAGACCCTGTTTGGCCAAACCTTCGGGTTCCTAAGCCCTCAGAAACCATTGAACCTTTCCCTCTGATGGTCGTCCCTATGTTATTAGTTATTAGTCCTTAGTTCTGTGTACAGTTTCCCGTGTTTGATCATGGCTTGGCTTGTTGTTCATTGATCCTGAATTCTGGTACCCTGACCTTGGCTAGTTATTCTTTATTCCTGACTTATGGACCTTGATTCAGACTCGTCCTTGTAGTCCTTCCAGAGAGTAGGCCCCCTGCCAGTCCAGCTACAGCATCCTAGAGGGCTATATCTGCCTTTGTGACTGTGCCCTGTTTTGTAGTATCTAGAGCCTGTACTTGTCTGTCTTGTCAGCGTCTTCACTACAGATCATTTAAGATTCAGCCTGCTGTGTGTTTCATTTTCCCAGTCTGTACCTTCCTTCTAGTAATGATGTGTCGCAGGGTACAAACTGAGCCTCTGATATCCCCTGCAACAGGGATCCTACCTGTTAGAGGGCCTCACATCATAAGGAATACTAGACTGGGGGAGAATCCTTTCACTTATTTATGTAATGCAATAAAACATATGGGCTTTGTATACAGGCATGAGTCCATAAGTGCAGTAAATCACTGCCTTCAAATTTCCTATATTGGTATAAATTTGGTGAACCTGGCTATCCTACCTCACTATTGTGTTTATATTTTACTCTTACTAGAGAAGTGTTCTTTCAGAACCCATATACACCAAGCTCAACAAACATAGAAAATGTAAGTTAATTTTATCGTTTTGAATAGGATCAGAGTTTTAATTATAATATTTGGCAAAATATATGAAAAGGTTTGGATGCAGAACAATTGATCTGCCTTTCTTGACAAGGAAGAGACATTATACATTTTAACTTCTATTCAAAGCTTTCCTAAACATACCACAAAAAAATATTTTGTGTTAAATATACTTTGCTTGCCCTTTGGCAAGCTGGAGAGGTGTTTGGGCAACCCCATCTCATGCAGGCGTTGGAACTAGGAAAGTTCTTAAGAATTCAACTATGTATATGGAAGGAACACGAATGAAAATGTACAACTATTATATGGACTAAATTGTATATCATGCCTCGAGTGCCCTTTTAAGAATACGTAATAATATCACGAGCTGTTTGAGTAGATTTAATGATACATTTGGTCTTCTTTTTGCAAAGTCCCTTTCTTTCCATGTGGGTATCTAATTAATGATTGTGAAACTCACAAGCATAATAATGTTCTCTTTATTAGCCATGTGTAGCTGCTACAGAACCTCATTTTGAGATGCATTCTGAAGCAATTATGGAAGAAAAGCCAAGATGTTCCACCAATCAGGAAAAGAGAATGCTCTAATTTCAAAAAATGCTTACGTCTTTTATGCTGCTGCTTCTGCAGCTGCTGGAGAGGGAATGATAAAGAGCCTTAAACCTTGGATACCATCGACGCCAAGACTAAAACGGACTCTCCCGGGATCACGAACTATGTCAGTGAAGACTGCAGTGATCCCTCCACTGATAGTACTCCCAGCAGCAGTGGATATCTTACTTCATGCTCCGACAGTAACACGAGCAATGATGAAGATAATGATGCGTCAAGCCAGAAAAGCAGCTCTTCCTTCGAGACAGCCCAGGAAAGCCTCTCTTCTGGCGACGATGCTTCCTTTCAGACACCTCTAAGCAATGTGGATATCCATAGAGTGCAACACCATTGCAGAAGCAAACCCATAGTGATGAAAACACCGAAAGTCAACATCACCCTATGGTGGTACAAAGAGCAGTGACGAGTAGACCAAGAACATTTGAAGACATTAAAGTCATGCATCCTTTGGCTACCTGTTATCACACAGCCAAATAAATTAACATCTGATAACAGATCATGTATTGTGAGCTATGGGACTGGATTCTTCTTTATGTGGAAATCTATGCAATGCCTAATACATAGTAACTCGTGGTGCTAAACAGCTACAACTGATAAAACGCATTTCTTGCTCAGTAACAAAACAGGCAGGTATTAAATAAATGTGTCACAAATATTCACCTAACCTGTTAGTGCCGTAAACATCTGTCGCTGATGTAAAATGATAGATATATTTTGCAGAAACCCAACTTGCCCATTACAGGCCCAGTTAGAAACCTAAAATGTGACGGCAGATAAGAACCATTAGGCCCATGGAGTATGCCCAACCTCTGAATGCTTTCCTTGGCCTTATCTTATTTCTATTTTAGCCTTATGCTAAACGCTTTTTTAGATTTAGTAGTGACCAAGACGGAAGGAGATGGCCTCTCCACTGCTGTCTTTCGAAAATCAACCACAACAAAACAGTTTTCTGGTATGGGACAGTTACCATCCTAAGGGGCAGAGAAAGGGTATCCCCCTATTGGCCAATACCTGAGAATAAGGCACAATTGTACCACCATGGATGACTTCACAGTACAAGCTGACTGTCTAAGAAAATGGTTCCGAGAACGGGGGCAGCATCACAAACCCATGATAAGACGGGGGATGGTCTTCCGTATGACGTCATCGTTCTGTTTACAATGTCCAAATTTGTGGGCTGTCCCGCTCTGCTGCTAACTTCAGAGGCGGGGCACTTTTTTGACCAAGGAGGAAATGTACCTCCCTTTAGCCAACTCAACCTGTGGTGAGCCAATGAACATGTGGGAGGCGGGGCCTGGATGCTGTCCAATGGACGTCTCTTGCGCGGGTGTTTTAAAAGCTGCACCGAGCTACTCGCGTTCTTTAATCCCCTGAGGGAAAATGTAACGAAACATTTGAAACGCGCGTCGGGGCTTTAATTATTGTTCTTTTCTCCTTTTTTTCTCCAGCGTAGGCAGTCCTAGGATGTGTGAACGCTAGACAGACCGATAGATCAGGGGGCCCTGATCTTTCCCAGTGCATTTCCTGCTACTGGGAATATCATTATGAGGGAGTAGTTTGACTAGATGTAGGCAGGCTAGGATGTAGGGAGTAGCAACAGGGTGAATATTTATACACAGCATCTGTTGCCAGGAATCTGTAATTGAGCAGTGGCTGCCACGGGGTAGATACTTTGTATCGATTTTATATGGCATAGCTACTGTTAAAAGTTACGTTTTAATGGTAGGATTTTAGACACTTGTTTGAGGTTGGTTAACAATAGGGTTTGATTGCCCTTTGGAATCCTGCATTTATTTGGATTCGTTTGGAACCTTCATTCTTGTGGTGTATTTATCTAAAAGAAGAATGAACCTCACACAAATGCAGGGGTCCGCAGTGGACGCGCAGCACCGTTTATTTTGTTCATACTTAACAACGTCTCAAAATAATGAACAACGAGAAAGTTTAACAAGAGGAATAAGAACTGCAAAGCCAAAGAGCTCATAGTACGCCACTTTATAAAGTCACCTTTCAAAACTCAAACATGTGGTCACAACTATACTCTTATTAATGGCATTTGGTGGCAAACTGAACTGTTTTAGGCAGCTTTCTTTGATCTGCCTTCTATTATTACATACTCTATAGTGATGCCCCCCAACTGTTCCGCTTTACGAAGGACAGTCCTGATTTTGCTACAATACAAAAATAAACTATAACTTGAATCATCAAAACATATTAAAAGTCAGGCCAGGCCCACACTTAAATATTCCACTCTGCAGACAAACCGCAAAGCCCCGCCCACAACCACACCCTTACACACCATACCCATTGTGATGTCATCGCCTGTCCTATCGTATACATTTGGTGAACCTGGCTATCCTACCTCACTATTGTGTTTGGACTTCTCATGATCAGTACGCACGATTTTACTCCTCCTAGAGAAGTGTTATTTCAGAAGCCATATACACCGAGCTCAACAAACATGGAAAATGTAAGTTCATTTTATCCTTGTGAACAGGATCAGAGTTTTAATGTATACTATTTGGCTAAATATATGAAAAGGTTTGGATGCAGTACGATTCAACTGCCTTTCTTGACAAGGAAGAGACAGTATATATTTTAACTTGTATTCAAAGCTTTCCTAAACATACCACAAAAAATATTTTGGGTTAAATATACTTTGCTTGCCCTTTGGCAAGCTGGAGAGGTGTTTGGGCACCCCCATCTCATGCAGGAGTTGGAACTAGGAAAGTTCTTAGGAAATCAACTATGTATATGGAAGGTAACACGAATGATAATGTAATTGGTACAACAACTATTATATGGATTACATTGTATATGATGCCTTGAGTGCCCTTTTAAGAATACGTAATAATATCATGAGCTGCTTGAGTAGATGTAACGACAGATTTGGTCTTCTTTTTGCAAAATCCCTTTCTTTGCATGTGGGTATCTAATTAATGATTGTGAAACTCACAAGCATAATCATTTTCCTCTTCTTAGCCATGTGTAGTTGCTACAGAACCTCATTTTGAGATGCATTCTGAAGCAATTATGGAAGAAAAGCCAGGATGTTCCACCGACCAGGAAAAGAGAAAGAAATGCTCTTCTTTCCAAAAATGCTTACGTCTTTTATGCTGCTGCTTCTGCAGCTGCTGGAGAGGGAATGATAAAGAGCCTCAAACCTTGGGTACCATCGACGCCAAGACTGAAACGGACTCTCTTGGGATCACGGACTATGTCAGTGAAGACTGCAGTGATCCCTCCACGGACAGTACTCCCAGCAGCAGTGGATATCTTGCTTCATGCTCCGACAATAACATGAGCAACGATGAAGATGATGATAATGCGTCAAGCCAGAAAAGCAGCTCTTCCTTCGAGACAGCCCAGGAAAGCCTCTCTTCTGACGACGACGCTTCCTTTCAGACACCTCCAAGCAATGTGGATATCCATAGAGTGCAACACCATCGCAGAAGCAAACCCATAGTGATGAGAAGACCGAAAGTCAACATCATCCTATGGTGGTACAAAGAGCAGTGACGAGTAGACCAAGAACATTTGAAGACA
>VKOC01000009.1:136402-155595 GCA_009364415.1 Spea multiplicata
AATCTCTATCTCTCCTTGAAAAAAAAATATAGTTTACATGGGTACACTATTCACAGGAAAAGAGAATAATCGCTGAACCGACATAGCAAAAATAGCAAAATTGCTCCGGGACTTGAGGTACTAAAAACTCCTGGGATTGAAGAGGTTAAGCCTCTGGTGGACGTATTTGTCCAAAGGATGTCGGAGACATTACTTAAGGAACTCTGCAATGTGGTCAGATGAGGTCCATTCTGCAGAGCAGGGATGTCTTAGTGACATTGGGTCAATGTGTACTCATCTCATCCTGGATTTCCACTGGTTGTGGGTGTGGAATTGTAATAAATATAGGGCCAACACAAACTTTGTATTGCTGGAACAACACATATATATATGTATATGCGTCAAAAATAGGCAGAGTCACTTAGATGCAAACAATTTAATACAAACAAAAATAGAAGAAGAATATAAAAAGTAGATAACAAAAATAATACAAAATAAGTCTTACCTTGGAGAGGAATTTAGTTCATGACATCTGTCCTATGCATTCCTGAGGATGGAGGGAGTGTTCGGGACATGAAGAGTCCGTGAATGGCAAGTACATCTCCCCTCAACCTCACCTCCCATGCCTCTCCAATGCCTTGCTTATATGTGGTTTGGATAATGATTTCAGTCTATTGGTCTTGACCTGATTGGGTGTTCAAACATGCTTACTAACGTCTAAACCCTATTTTAGGTGGTCACTGTAAAGCATATTGTAATGCCCTTTTACAGTCACAGTTATACCATGCATTAACAAGTTACTATCCTATTTATAGAATGCCTGTTCAGCAAATCCTTCATAGGGAAACCCTGTTCCCTATCATTGAAGCCTATTAATATATCTTAATGATCATTTATTTTTTACTATTGCCTATTCCAATGATTACATATGGTCTTTTTATAATATTGGGGTAGCAGAGATTTTAAATGTGTTAGAATCTTTTACAGGAATTATGCCCAGAGGAGCCAGCATGGTACTCATCCAGTACCTCGTGTTCTGTGGCCATGTCCGTGATCAGCGGTGCACCAGCGGTGCGCCAGTCTCCACAATGATGGGTAGAGGGGCATTCTTGGTTCTGTTGAGTGGAGTCTTGCCTTTCATTTCCCGCCATTTATTTTTTTCATTATTATCCAAGGCCATTTTAGGGGCCTCTCCTCTAGATGGTGAAGCAAAAGGCTGGGTAGGAAGGCATGCTGGACTTCAACCAGTGCTGCTGGCAGTGAGGCAGCCAGTGCTGAACTGAGCCAAGCTTGAAAAGCAGCAGGGATAGGTGTCTCTGAGTCTTCGGCTATTGTCACCCCAGAGTGTTTCTGTAAAACACGAAATGTAAAGACTGTGAGACAACGTCGGGGGTCGCCCGATACCACTTGTAGGGGTCGCCCACTTAAGAGGGATGCCAGATGGTGAAGCCAATCCCAATGATGAGTGGGGTCACCCCTGAAGTCGGGCCCCGTCACCCCTGATACCCAGTACGCTGGAGCTGAGCTACAGATAGAGGGGGTCACCCTCAAGGTAATCAGTAGCTTAGCACCGAAGTGTATGCACTGGTAGTGGCAAGCAGTAAGTGGGTGGTTAACCTGCAACCATTTAGAGGACTAGGCCCCTATGTAAGGGGAGATCCCCCAATGCCAGAGACACCCTAGTGACAATGAAGTGAGCAAGGGAAGAGCTATTAGTAAAAGAAAGAAGTAGCACCCGAGAATGGAGGGTTGCCCTCCTGTAACGGAGTGTATAGAACAGAGATTGCGGAAACACTGAAGCGTACGAGCAGAACACCAGGCCAGGCGGCGTGGTGCGGAAGCCTGCAGTCTAGTGGAGGTAACTGCTCAGTGCAGGAAGCAAGGAGACAGACCAGGACAGAAATAGGAAAGATGGGCCCAGCGCGGAAATTCGCAACCGTAGAGGCCGGCAAAACGAAGATAGGGAAGATGTGATGCGATCAAAAATAATAACATAGTGAAGGAATAATTATATACTTGCTCTGAAAAATACCCCTCGTCTTATATTCGATGTTGTCTTAAAATCCAACCTTAAATAGAGGTCTGACTACAAGACTGAGATCCGTATCCCCCGCATCGCTGCAAGAGCCCTGTATCCTCCTCTCTGGCAGCTGGTGGATGTCTGTGCGATGCGTGCAGACAACCTCCACTACTGCTGGCACTTCCTCTTGGGCTTCTATGATGGAGCGCCGACGTCACATGACCTTCTGATGCCATAAAAGCCCCATAGCAGCGCAAATGTTTGCGGGATGCGCATAGACAACCTCCGCTGCTTCTGCCACTTCCGCCGTGGCTTCTATGACAGAGCACCGACTTGACATGACCTTCAAGTGCTCAGTCATAGAAGCCCGGTGGAAGTACTGGCCAGCAGCAGCAGAGTGGATTAGAGAGAAAAAATTGTTTGTATGTGAATTAATATTTACTAGTAAAAAAAATTCCTATAGAGTAGTCTTGTATTAGCTTTTCTTTTTTTTCCTAAATTAATATTCAAATTTTGGGGGGTTGTCTTATCGAACAAATATGGTAAACTTAGTAATTTCATTTGCACCATAATAAAAAGATGGAGAAAATGATGGTATTTTTTGGCTTGGGCAGATGTTTTGGGCATTACTGTTCCTACACAACACAACTATTTTTGCAGTTTCAATATTTCAGAAATATGCTCTCACTGTAACCATAAAGTCAGTTTTAACAGCAGCGGTGTGGGATGCACTGCAAGTGCAAATTAACTGTCACAGCAGTTCACAGTTATAATGAAAATATAACTAGGGTAATTCTTGCAAATGTGCAAGGTAAGCTGTGTGAAATATCTTCTGATTGTGAAAGGGTTTGGGAAACATGCACAAATATATGTCCAGATCTGTTTTTCTTTGAAATTCCTAAAATGCTCTGCCAATTTAAAGACATTATCATCTTTATGAATAACTGCTATTTATGAAAAGTTCACATTAATCACTGGGCGCAAAAACTATTACCTTTTTAAGATAATTTAATACGGTTCATGAATCTGCTTTAAGGCATATTATAATAAGGATTACTAACTATAAAACTAAGATAACTAGAAAGATGATGTCAAGAACATGCAGGAAAAATCTATGTTCTAAGCAAATGAGAGTGGTAATGAGGGAGGGTTCACTCCAAGATTAAATTCTGGGTTAATTGTTATTCAGAAAATGGAGAGTGATCTAGGCTGAACATAGCATCCTTTGAAAGCCAATTCCTCTGATGTTTGTTTTATATCTGTTTTCCACTGTATTAATTGGATATATTTGTTTTATTTTTCCAACCAATAATATGTATCAGTATATAGTTAAGTTTAAACTAATATTATAATTGCTTCTAGTCCTGGGAGCTGAAACAAAAAAGGGGGGCTTTTATGCTGCTTGGCTATGTTTTTGTGTTTTCGTTGAGCTGTGCACTAACACCTGGTTTTAGAAGATAAAGTCCTTCTTCCTCTTGGGGCTTTTGCTCCCTTGTGTTAAATGGGTGAATTATATAAAACCCTCCATCTTACTTATCATATATACAGGGCCGGCCCAAGACATAATGTCGCCTGGGGCGAAGTTTAAAATGCCTCCCCTCGCTGACGCCAGGGGTTATTATCTACCGTTCCTCTCCCTCCCTCCCTATTATCTACCCTTCCTCTCCCTCCCTCCCTATTATCTACCCTTCCTCTCTCCCCCCTTTGCACTTACCTTTCAGCAGTCCTGCGGCGAGTCTCCCTGCTCTGCCATGATGCGCGCTGCTTTACTGCTGAGTGCCGGAAATTACGTCATTTTCCAGTGCTCAGCATTACAAGCCAGCACCGAGACCGAGCTAGACGGCTCACAGAGAAGAGAGAACGTGTAAGCGAAAACCACTTGGCGCGCCTCTCTCTCCTCCGCTTAAAAAAAAAAAAGAAAAAAGTTGCTTGGGGCAATTGCCCCACTCTGCTCCATGGTAGGGCCGGCCCTGCATACATATTTGGTTTGGAATCCCCACTGTTTTGTCTTGGGTTAGTTGCCCTAAATGTAAGTTGTATGGCAAATGAGCTTATATGCTTGGGGAAAAATGCAGTACTAAAGCTGCATAATGATTTAAAGTATGAATTTGTATAATTGGAGTCCAGGGCTGGTAATTTGTTATTATTTGTATTCAATATTAGTGTCACCAGGAAGAAATTATGATATTATTGGAGACTCTGTCTATGTAAGTGATAGCGTTGTTATTAATTCCCCTGATTTCAGCATTTTTATTTAAAGAGCTAATGTATACTGCATTCCATATGTAGCATTGCAATTAGGTCCATGTATGCTAATTCTGAATTTTGGGATCTATTTGCCAAACTGAGCGTGCATTTGAGTTGGATAAAGAATTGCAGAAGCAAACTGACAAAGGTTGGACAAAAGTGCTAAAGTGTTAAAGTCTTGCATGCAGAAAAGTTAAGTTGATATGAGCTGAAAAATTGTCATGGCCCCCGTGTTGCTTGACCACCTCCCGGACCAGTGAAAACTGCAGGAGAGGTAAGGGAGGATGAATGAATGAGTGTTTAGAGGCAGAAATGGGACAGGCAGGTTGTTTGGGGGAAGCAGATGTGGCACAGACAGGCTGTTTAGGGGGGCAGAGATAGAACAGGCAAGCTATTTAGGAGCAGATAAGGCACAGGCAGGTTGTTTGGGAGGGAGAGGTGGCACAAGCAGGCTGTTTTGTAGTAGAGATAGCACAGGCAGGCTGTTTAGGGGCAGAGGTGGCACATGTAGGATTTTAGGGGCAGAGGCCTACCATATCAATGTCTGGCTTGATATGTAGTGATGGGGATTATGCTGCACTACAGTCAATGTCTGGCTCAGTGTATAGTGATGGGAATTATGTTGTAGTATATCTGTTCAGTAATTGTGATTTATTTAAACATATTTAATTGAATAATTTGTTATAATTTAATAATTGTTAATCATTCATTTTTTCAGATTTGTGTTTTTTTCCAGTTGACATACAGTTCACAAATTTGTGAAATAAATATGTTTGCCAACATTAATTTTTTTGTGGGTGTCTTTACATTTTAAAGTGGGGAGAGTGCCACATACAGGATCCGCCCCGGGTGCCAGGGTACGCCCCTGATCTTATGTAAAACACAGTTGGCTTAAAAACTTTAAGATTATTTTTTTTTCTTTTGGCTTATCATGTCAGAAAGATTGTATGAAGTAATTGAGATTTTTGAATAATAAACATTGTGCTTTATATAAAATAGGACAACTAGCAAAACATATAATGCAGTTTCAAATCTGTTACCGTGCGATTTCCATTTTTACCTGTATGCTTGAAACTAGAAATCTAAGAGGCTCTTATGCTGTTAAAGTGTTTGCCCAGACTAGGCTCTCTTTGCTTTGTAGCTGTCATTTTTTTTAGAAGAATATATTACGCTTTCATAATGCAAAAGCTTCATATACACACAATTCTCAGCATTAACACGTGTATGAAGCATACATTTCATGGCCTGGTTCAATTGTGTTTTATATCTACTAAGTGAAAGGATAATAATAGAAACATGCATTGTGAGTTCTTCCTGTGGATATTTGACAGTACTTTTAGGAATCGTCTTATGCCAATATGGAATCACTATGGGGTTTCTCAATCTAGTGTGTCCAAAGAAGATTGATAAGACGTACTTGATTATTTTCCTTGCAGCTCCCAGATTGGAATCTGAGAAAGCAGTATATGGCAATAAGAAATCAAAATTATAAACTGAATTTGAGATAGATTAAATGTATTTACACTAAAAATCCTATTAGTTCCAGTAAAACTGAGCTTCTTGCAGAAAACACACTATTTGACTCAGCCTTTTGTGTTTCATCAGGAGAATTATCCTCCGTGTTACCGAATAAATCAGTCTACTATACACAGTGATAACATCCTGATGGAACCTTAGATTTTGACAGTAGTAATGGGAAGGATGCTTCCTTAATCCTAGGCAACAAGTGTTTAATAATTTAATCTATGAATGGTTTAGCAGGAGCCCAACATGTTAGATCTTAGAGACCATTTTTAAGATCTTTCCCACAGTGGCTGCTTATGGCTCTAATGCTATTATTTTAATCAAGTAGCTGATGCCCGGCAGTCTGCTGTTGTTTTTTTATATAAAAAAAATAATAGAAGAAAATATATGCAGATATATTACATTCATTCAACTGGAACATAGTAAATTAGACTTGTGCATTCGTCTTCGGGCAAACATGAAAACGAACACGAAGAGTGCGTTTTCGTGTTCGTTCCGAAGACACGAAGAAAAGAAGAGAGTGGCCGTAAAACGTAGACACACACACGAAGAGTCTTCGTGATCGTCTTCGTCTACTAATCTCCCTGGTCCCTTCCCCTTCTAGCCTACCTTATCTTCGCGGCATCGCAGGAGTTGACAGAAGCGGAAATCTGCAGGTTCGCCGTCAGGGGTTACAGAGCAGTGCAAATGAGCCTATTGGTTGCCTGCAGGGACCTCCTCTGGAGGAAATGTCATGCAAACAAGAATTTGTCCGGTAGGGAGACCGCTGGTCTCGCCGCTTTGTCAGTTAAATGTCCGTACCAGCAACCAACAAAGTCATTTAACTGATAGAGCAGGAACACCACTGGTCTCCCTGCTTCAGGGAGTTTTAAAACTTTTTAGTGAACTCAAAAAAAGTTTCCCGTGTAATATATGATTGTTCCATATGCTTGAAATCCAAGGTTATCATGCTACTCAATATATCTTACCAATAGATGGCAGCATTCTGCCCAAAGATATATTAGCCATATATGGTAGTGTGCTCATTTGCATTTATTAATTGTTCAAATAAAATATATTCCCATGATCCTTTCGTCTAACAGTTTAATACAACCCCAAATAAATAGAAAAAAAAGGTTGCAAGTTCGACATAATTAATGTAATTGATAATCATTTACTATTAATATACTTATTTTTCCCTGGGAAAAAAAATCATGTTTATAGGATTCTAGAAATGAATACCTATAGGTAATTAAATATCTATTCTTTCAAAATATCTGTCCCTGCCAGACAAGTTGCTGCATTAGGAGTTTAAATATCCGTATGAGCGACTCTATTGGTCGCCAGCAGGGGCTAGTCTGCCATCAACCATTGGCGCCAGAGCTGCTGCGGTACACGTTAACCCCGTATTAACCTGTTAACCGGAAAAAAATGAAGAAAAAACTAACACGAAGAATGTCCACGAATATTCGCCCGAAGAGAAGACAGGATCGGGCGAATATTCACGGAATATGAAGATTTATTTTTTTGCTGAAGACGAGCACGAAGATGAAGACAAAGAGCTCCCTGGTGCCCAAGTCTATAGTAAATCCAACAATTAGTTATACAATCATTATTTAGAATAACAATATTTCCTATCCTAGAAATGAATGTAGCTAGTATGAAAATATAAACAGTTGGAACAATAAAGTAAAATTATCTTACTATGTTATTAAAGTAGGAAACTATATACATGTAAAGCTTTATTACATTGAAAACAATCATACAGAATTGTAATAAATCATGAACGATGAAGCTGGTTGTGTTATTGAGCTGAAAACATGGAAGGGAAACAATTGAAGTGTGGTTATTTTTATATTGTTATTATTACAATCATACTTACTACACATAGTGTACACTGTGTTATGTAATATCTTAAACCTGAAAATAAAACCATATATATAAAAAGTTTCTTTTTACACTCATTATTACACAATACATTTTATGACACATATCAAGTCTGCTTGGGAGCTTTATAAAAGATTTCCAGATCATTCTTCAAAGAGATAGAGTCTATGAAATTGCTGTGATGTTGCTGCTCTGTTTTACAAACCTGTATTATGACACTTCTGAAATTTTCCCTAGGCATCCTTTATATATAGTATATATTATACTTCAGGTCAATAAAATAATAAAGATTATCATCTTTCCTTTGTAACTTCGTTCCTCAATGTTTGTTCTATTTTTTCATACTTAGCCTCTTTTTAATTAAGTTTCACTTCCTTGTGTTTTATTAAAACTGATACCATCTATTTTCAATAGTAACATGTTTCTGAATACCACAGGGGACAGGCAAAGCATCGAAGAATATGTGACTAATGTAATCACGAGAATAGGGAAAGGTAGCTAAATACTAATTACAAATGCTGTTTAACCATCTAACCATTTAATCCATAGTTAAAATGATTACGTTGTAGATCCTAAACTATGGATTCACTACAGGTAATATAACACAGCGTCTGTTTTGTCTTTGTTATTATTATATTTATTTTTTCTACACATGCTGTATAGACTGGCCATCTGGGACACTAGCCCGCTGGGTGACAGAGCCACACATTAAGCAGCATGCAGCCAGCGCTATTTGAACATAAAAACATAGCATGCACCCCTGCATATGCTGAGGTCAGCCTCATTATATCATCAGGTGCCCACCGGCCCTAAAGTGCCAAAGCTACCTCACTATCATCAATCCAGGCCCTGAATAGTCCTAATGTATTTTTTGGTTTACATTTCAGTCCCCTTCACACAAGGGAGTATTTGTGAGAAATGTGAAGCTACTATTAGTCATAATTACAACTACTGCAATAATATAAAACAGAGATCTGACACAGCATAATTGCTGGAATTAATGTGCCTGATAAGAAGGTGCAGTATATTGCCTTGCATCTCATTTCAAGAACATGCATAGACCTGATGCATTTTTGAGTTGTTGTGAAAATGATTTCAGCTAACATCCCCATAGGTAGCAAATTTTAATTTGGATGTTTTGTATTGTTGTATTATTGAATATTGATGTAAAATCATTAAACGGTTTGTAGGTTATCAATCCATTGTTATTCCTTTGAATATTCACTGATGGTCCTTTGATGTTTATATGTGTTACATTTAAGTAAAATTATTTTATTATCTAACCTTTGGAAATTTGATATTTTCTTATTTTTATCCACAAAGTGTATTACATGCATAATTCAAACAAGCTTGTACAATGCATTGCATAAGCACATGCCATAAGTCAACTAATGAAGATCATTAATCCATAGACACAAGCATATAATTAATATAAATAAAACCTGGCATCTTCATAATTTTATATCACTATTAAAGACTAAGTAACCAAACAATTACCAATAGTTTAAATGTGAAAGGAAACATAATTACATACTGAGCTAAGAAAAGGCTATTGTACTTGGCGCCGGCCAAGTCTTGGTGTTCGTCTTGGTGTTCGTCTTGGTGTTCATCTTCGTGAAAACAAATCTACATATTCCACGAATGTTTGCCCGTTCTCATGTTCTTTTCAAACTGTCCTTCATTAGTTGATGCCAGAGGTGCATAGGGCTGCGACACAAAGAGTCGGTTATACGGACCTGATGCTGAAACATTGCCTGGGGAAGTTCCCCAGCTGCCATTCATTGGTTGATGCCAGAGGAGGCCCCTGCTGGCGACCAATAGAGTCACTCGTGGATTCCTGTTCCTGTTAACCCCTGCGATGTTGTGAAGAGAAGGTAGGCTAGAGCCAGTGGGAAGGGACCAGGGAAATTAGGTAGGAGATATTAACAAAGACGAAGACGAATGTAAAGATTTTTCATGTTGTGCTTCTTTGTCTTCTTGTTCATTTACCCGCCATCATATTAGTTTATTCGGTATTCGGTTTGAACAACAAAAATGCACTATTCGTGTTTGTTTTCATGTTCTCCCGAATACGAATGCACAAGTCTAATACTAACCTAGGATTCAGCAATATGTAGAAAAGTAACAAATAGCCCTTAAATTAGAGATTTATTAGAATTTGGTCCAAAGAAGAAAGGTTAGTGTAGTTAACTCATGACAAACATCAGAGCAGCTTACAGCTAGTTTGGCACATGAAACAGTTCATGGATACATGTGAAAACTGACGGAACCACAGGCACAGAGTGTCCACAGAGAATACACAGCGGTATCCAGAGTATCCAAAGAGGCCTAGAGATGGGTGTGTCAGGCAGGTAGTCTGGGAATAGTGAGCATTGAGATCTGCAGGTGCTGTCTTAAGTGTGATTATTCACAGGCATTTATTGTAGCTGTTAGTTCCTTAAGAGTGAGGTGAAGGAGAATAGTAGCTGATGATGGGGCAACATGACTGTCACCTGTTTCATTGACAACTGTACAGATAACAGACCAAAATTTTTCATGGAAAATTTGCACCATTGAAAACTCTCTCCTTCTTGGATACTAACATTGAGAATTCCAGACGTGACCTCTTCCTATCTTCATATTGCCTAATTATTAAAAGCAATGGCTCCAAGGTGAGAACAAATAGGAGTAACAAGAGAGGGCATCTCTCTTAAAGGTTTGTAGGTTATCTCCATGCATCTGATCCACCCCCGAACCCCTCATCTCCTGCTGTAACCTTTTGTTTTAATCTGGTATGTTTATATTCTGCCTGTCTCCATATACTGCTGATTTCAATTAAGCTCTGCTGCTCTCTTGTTTAAGACAAGGTGTGGAACATCTGCATTCTATATGCTTAAGGAAGTCTTTAAATATCTGATAATATAAAACTGTAAAAAGATCAGGACCAGGACCTTTACCCATTACCATTAGTTTTAGGGCCAACTGGAACTCCCTTTATGAAGATAGTTTACTGCCCAAACCACTACTCCAGAGATATTTGACAATTCTTTCTGAAATATCCAGTGACAAGTTCCCAAATAAATATTTTACTGCTCAGGGTAGAAGGATCGGAAACCTCAATTTGAGTCATGTCCAGGTCCAATATTCGTTTTGAGTGAGAAAGGTATTGAGTTGTGAATGGTTATTTTGCTAGAAAATATTTGGGGCCCTCAGCTTGGTGTTAATCTACACAGCTTGAGCTTGCTTGACATTAATTTTGAAAGACACATGGCTAATAAAATGTCCCCCAACATTTGAATTTCCCCACACAATACAGGTTGCACAGTTGGTAGTGGATTTTTTAAAAAAATATGACTTTAGTCTCAGGAGAGTCTGAAAGACACTCACAATTCAAAAAACTAATGTATATTCTACAATACATGGATATGTGCAATATGTGAAATGTGAGAGCAAAATGTAAAAGCATTTGTGGATGGATGCCAGAGGTCTCATGAGTTACCTGATCTGTAAGGTTAAGACATGGAATTGAGCACTGTGCTCTTCTAGCTTCTAGATTGTTTTTCATCAGTGGAGGTGGGTATCAACATTCTAAAAACTGTATAAAGAAAAAAATAGAAAACTTGCTTTAAAACTGGGGCAATATACAGTATGCCTGGCCAGAGGCCCTGGATTATTTTTGAAGAGCTTCTTTTGTCACAAACTTGCCACTAACTCTATATGGGTAAGTGATATCCTCACTAGCTGTAAAATATCTGGAATAGCCTGTATGTTAGTATTAGGTTAACACATTGAGCACATTCAGAGATATGATTTAAAAAAATCCCAATACAGAATAGAGAAAATAAAATACCGCTAATTTTGTGTGTGGATTGGGACAGTAAAAGTACCGTAAAAGAAATGTGAGAAAATTACATGTCTCAACAGAGATTTTGACAGAAGAAATAGATCTCTTAAGGTTTAGTTACCCCACATACAAAAAAAATTGAGTGGATCATCACCTTTAAGTACACACATGGTACAATTAATTCTGGTATAAGCACTTACTACACCTGCAGTGTTTTGTAAAATAATCTTTTATCTTAATTCCCTAGATTGCCAGACACAGTGAATTATAAGTGGGATTGTAAATCAGAAGCACTGGTCATCATTTTTTATCTAATCATACAATGTTGGGAACACAATATTAACAGTCTATCAGTTCTTATGATCTTTCAGAAAGGTGGACTATTATAAAATGGAACTCAGTTGTCATGGTAACTCATGCATTATCTAAACTTCATTCCTACTGAGCACCCCCCTCCTCTCTATCTTTGTTATACACATACAGCAATGAACAAGTATATTCTGTTTTATGTGGCCCAAAAACTGTAATGTAATGAATATTTATAGAATATTTTGTCATGAAATTATGTTTTATTTATTTTTGCTAAAACATAATGCATAAGTATGATAATTTTGTATCATTAAGTCCTGTAAGTCAGGAAGTGGGGCCTCCATGGATGCATCCTGGTGCCATATGTTTTCCAGGTAAGTGACCCACGCACACCTGGCCATCAACTTGATGCTAAAGAAAACATGAGTCATCAGACCAGGCCTTCTTCTTCCATCACTCTGTGGTCCAGTTCTTATGCTGATATGTCCATTATTGATGCTATTTTGGTGGTGCACACGGCTTTAGTGTTGAGGATCAAGATATGACATAATATCCCAGTGCTCAGCATCAATTTCTGGCACGCATTGCTAGGGAAATCAGTAGGAACAGTCCTCACGTCGCCTTTATTTTGGGCTGTGGGCAGTCAAATCAACCTCTGGAGAGAGCAGCCACGGTGGTGGACACAGAAAATAGTTATGGCGGACACCCGTGTCCATGTGTGGACACCTTACCGACCCTTGCCTTAGAAGTTGCACTCAGCACCTATTATCCGGCAGGATTATTTCATCTCTGTGGTATTTTCTATTCTCTTAAACTAATAATAATTTCTCCTGCTTTTTACCACTGGCTTTAACCAAGTTAGAATTTGGTGTTAAATAATTGTATTGTTTTTATAAATAATTAAAAAGATTAAATTGTAAAGTTCCTAGACTGTCAGATATTTTATATTATAGGCATCTATTAGCACTGAGGTTAGGTGAAGGTATAATCTATCATTGTATGAAGAAACTAATATGAGCCTCTGGGTGTTACATATTTACATGTAACAAGTGTAACACATAAAGTGCCTTTATATGCAGCAATCCAGTCATCTTGTCTGAGGGCTAATAAATATGCATTTTGTTTATTACAGGAAATCTCTAGATGTTTAACATGATTTTCTGCTTTTGGCATTTTAATCATTGTGTACACAAAATGCATTTCTGTAAATAAAAACAATGCATCATTTCTTTAACAACAAAGAAGACATTTGGATGTTAACATGGCAATCACAGGGCTGATGCAATATAAAGAACTAATACATAGCTATTTTTTTTTAGTTCAGAGGAGAATGTGGGCAATATAATATTGTTAAATAAATAACTATTATAATATAAATATTTCAACTATAGAAGATGTGTGTCTGTACATCAAAAGAGAGCAGGCAAACTTTTGTGAGTTGCGCAAAAATTCAGTTCTTATTAAAGCCAATTCATATTAGAAATAAAAAAAGAACTCTCAACACTCATCCGGAAGGCGGAAGGTTTGTGAAAATAGAAAAAAAGGCAACCTGAAAAGTTGCAAATGTGAGTTGGCTGTTGACTTTTGTTCTCTCCTTGACTATACAATATATTTTTAAAAAATACATAAATTTTAAAAAATATACCCAGTTACCCAGAATATTTTGAAACCCAGAACCCCCTAGTAACTAAGAGGTGCCAGCAACTGCCCACAATCTTAACATATAATTTATGTAGAGGGGCAGGGGTGGTTAGTTCTAGTACCAAGGAGTGTTTATTGCCCATATATGCCCCCCTCATCAATATCTTGACAATGCACTGGGGCCTCTACCCACCCAAACAAAAAAACAACAACAAAACAAACACACATGATGTGAAAGAAGGATTAATCAACAGAAACTTTTGGACATTATAAGCCTTAAAAACAAACCCATTTGAACATATGCTGTAGATGCTACTTAATTGATAATTTGTACAGTATTAATTAATGAATGATTTATTGATAATCAACACAAATGTTTGCAAAATGTCTTTGTAGAGAATTTTCTGGCCACCCATGATGCACTGAAATATTATAAGATGGAGGGTTTGAATATATTTACAGTTTTTCTTTAAAAACTCTTCTTTCTAGAAATCAGAACCACATCAGAAACTTAATTTGCAAGCTAAATTCCATTCCCACATTGCTGGCATGTTTACCCACATACTTGCAGTGTACAAGTGTACCAGATGCAGAACTTGCGAATATGAAAGCTTTGCTGCTCTCCTGCGCTCTTCTTAGTCACAGCACTAACTGGGAGAACTTGTTATCTGTCCCGTGTGGCATTGTGCAGTGCTGGGAGTGGAGATATATTATCCTCTTTCTCCCCTTTTGAGGCGAGTCATGCCGCACACAGCTTGCAGGAGCAGACCTGTGCTAGTGCACTCTTGAGACCTGACGCAGTTATACTAATGCTGGGGGGGGGGCAAAAAGTGTGTGGTGCAGTTCCCTTACTAGTTGAAACTGCACAACACTGATGCTGTTGCTGGCCACATGGTACTATGGCCGGCAACTGTTGTCTGTCCATTGCAATGATGGATGCCATCAATGTAATCCACCATTGGGCACAGGGCTAGTGCAAGGGTTTTTGCTGCCTTTTGACTCAATCCCTTTACTCTGGCTTCCCGGCCTTTTTTGCTTTCTCAATTATACCCCACCTCCTCTCGATTTAAAAAATGTAACCTTGGAGGATAGAGTCATAAGATCATATTTACATGACCTGCCCCTTCATTGACAGCGCCACCAGTTCTCCTCCAGTATAAAATGAAGGATCCAGCTGAGTCGCTCATTCAGGGCAGAAGGTGGCTTTCTCTAGCCATTGTGTTGGGATACAGCAGCTCTAGCAGGGTGACCACATTACCTAACTGTCATTTAGGGAAAGTTACTTTCTCACATACTTTCATAAGTACATTGCCACAGACGGTGGTACAGCATGGCTCTTTTCATTATATAGCAAGCCAGACATAGACGGTGGCACGGCATGACTCATATTATTATAAAGTGATCCTGCACAGAGGGTGGTACAACAGGACTCCTATAATTAAATAAATAATATACATTTTATTGCCATTTTCAAAGGTTAAAAGGTGGGTGCAGAAGAAAAAAAGGGATGGGGAAGCATAGATGTAATTGTTCACATTGTATACTTACAATTGGCAGCAGTTAATGTAATGCAAGAAATGAGCATGCAACGAGTCCACAGTTGAATTCTCTGTTAACACAGGGAGATAAAAAGGCATGCTAAATACATCTATTTGTACTTAGAACACAAGGAGCTTTCCAAATATTTCCTTTCTATTGTATAATTTATGTGTGTTAAGGCTGTTTTGTGGAGATCTGGCACTCTTCCATCATATGTAGCCACAAATCCCATATGTGATTAAATAGATGGGGCCTGGTTCTGCAAATTATGAAATATTTTCTCACATTGACATATGAAGTTAAGAAGGTTTTGAGCTTCTTGAGGCTTAGGAGCTGAAGTTTTTTTTCCAATTCCGAGCTATAATGTGTTTTCTTGCTATGCATATAACAATCACCAGTTTTTTAGCAAGGACTGGAAAGTGTGAGAGGGAAAAGGCTTGCTCATCTATGGATATGCATTTTTTATGATTCTGAATGTGCCTGATCAGAAGGCTTGAATGTGTTGGCGTGTGTCATGGATCCCTCCTCACTACCTCCCCCCCAGCAAAAGCTGCTTGTTCCTGGACACATTTTTTACTAGTTTGCATGGCACCAAGTACCAATGCATTACTATTATCTTGTTAACTTCTAGGTGGTTAGCACAATGTAAAGAGCCCGCCATGCCTCATCTAGCTTTATTTGTAGTTAAGATTCCCAGGCAGTCATATCAGACACATTTTGATTGGAGCAATTTGTTAAACAAATTGATATGCCTTTTGGGGAATCTTGGAGAGGACATGTACATGTTAAGGATATGTGCAATATATCTCTTTCTCCCTGATTCTTTGTGTCACTCTTACAAACTTGTAAACTCTGTTGCCAAAGACAGGATTTAAAGGTCTGTAAGAGAGACTCTTATTGTTCGCCGGCATTAACCAGTGAGGAGCATTGACCAAAGATTTTCCATATTTAGCGTGGCTGGGAAAGGCCGACTGCTCTTCATTGGTTGAAGAGGAAAAAAAGGCAAGTAAACAAACAACCTGGCTCTGAGCAACTTGGCTTGGGGAGGGAAAAACAGACAAACAAACAAGCTGCTCTGTGCAGACTTAGCCTGGGAGGAACTGGGATTTTGGACCCCTTGGTGAAGGCCAGGGGAAGGAAACCTTGGCACAACTCGGGCTTTGGGGGTTATTAGAGGTACAACAACCCGCTCCGAGCAGCTTGGCCTGCAGAGGGAGGTAAGGAGGGGAAAAATGAACAAACTGGTTTTGACTGTGCAGCTTGGCCTGCGCAGGGAGTAGGGGTGGGGCACAAAATAAGAAGAAACTTGGCTCTTGGCCTGCGGGAGAAAAGAAAAAGAAGGGGGAGAAAGGGGGAGGACAATTGCTTTGAGCAGCTTGGCCTGGGATGAATGGGGGTTTTAGTCCCAATGGCAAAGGACAGAGCAAGGTACACCTTGGAGCAACTTGGCCTGGAGAGACCAATGGCTTTGGCGCAATCCTACAGATTCCCGTATTAACCCCTGCTATACTACAGAAGACTTAAGATAGGCTAGAGGCAGTGACTTGTAGAGGGGGGGGACCAGGGAGATTAGTTAGGAGATATTTAGGGATTTTATCTTAACTAATAAGCTAGCCTACTATAAATAAGAACACAAAGAAATTAACATTCTTTGTGTTGCGAATCTTCGTCTCAGTGTACATTTATCCACCACCACATACTTTAGTTCATTATTCGGTTTGAACAACGAAAACTCAACATTCGTGTTCGTTTTCATGTTCTCCCACATATGAATGCATGAGTCTAGTTTTCAGGCTTTTTATAAGATAGTAAAATTACACAGTGGGGAGGTACAAATTAAGTGTGTGTAAATAAACAAAGTAACAAGTGGCTTGGTGGGACTTTATATAGTTCTCTACAGGGTTTTGCTGACAATATATATTCAATGACTTGGGCTTTTGGATGAAAAAATAACAATAATTGTACAAATTTCAGGAAACAAATGTAAACAAAACAAAAAGCTCAGAATTTATGTTTTAGTTTTGTTGTTTCATTCACTCCCACTCTCATTTACTCTCTGAATGTCTCCACCGACCACTTCTGTGTCTCAGAGCTCCACTTCTTCTCTAGCATCTTCTTAATCTTCTTATTTAGCGCTTTTCTATCTTCTTTCTTCATCTGCATCTCCACTGACCTCCCAGTAAACATCAACAAAAATGGTGGAGCTCCCATGACATCCTCTCAATGGCATTTGGGGATGTTCTTACCCTGAGATGCATACTAATAAAGAAGACAGAAAAGGAGAAGAAGATGAAGAATAAGACGTTGAAGAAGATGCTGGAGAAGAAACGGGGCTGAAGCGGATGCGGGAGACATTCATAAAGCGTAAGAGAGAGTGTGGACAAAAACATGTGCGAATGAGAGTGAAATTGAGCATCAGATAACAAATGGGCAGGAAATGGATTTCATTGTCTGAAAATGAATGGGCCACAAATGAACCAAAAAAATAGTTGAAATTGGTTTTGGCCCGTTCTCACATGATTTTTTTTATTCTGAAATGAAATACAAAAATATATATTTCTTAAAATTACAATGATGAAAATGGTAAAGTCAGGAAACTATATTTCCTACCTAAATAAGATAAGATGCTAAATAAATAAATAAGGATCAGGCAGTAAGAAGTAATGGATACTTTGTTACTTACTTTTAGGAATCTTCCATGTAAGCATTCAAGATAGATTGACTCACTTGGAACTACTATTGAAACATAGATGAGGATTTTACTAGAACTTTGAGTTACAAACTTGTTTTAGAGTGTATGAGTCACATCTTGTTCTATTGTTCCAGTAAAGCATTAGTGTGAATTTTAAAACACAATCGAATAATGGAAAAGTAGCATCACATCAGATTTGGAAAGTGATTTCTTTCAGATACTTGTGCATTTACAATGTACTGATCTTAACTATATGAATGCCTCAGGTTGGAAACCATGTTTATTTTAAATAGCTGTATATTTATTAAACAACTGCAAATTAAACAAAACCACAAAAGTGAATATAAATGTGCACATAAATACAAAATATAATATTACTCCCTTAATGTACTGCTGCTCCCAAAAGTACTCTTGCACATGGGGTGCAAATACATAAGGTGAAAAACAAGACAAAACAAAGATAGTGTAATATATTATGGAACAATATGTGGTGTATATAGCATGAATTCCACTCACAAACATGGATGATAATCAGGCCTTTTAATGGACATTAATTTCAGTCTGATTGGTAAAAAAACATCTTCTTCGGTGCAGCATACACACCGGTGACAGAGTCAATAAATCATAAGTAGAAAATCCTCTTTATTATCTAAAATATAAATAAAAAACAATGGCGCAGTATCCACAATCTCATAAAGTGACAGTGTATTGCACTAACATACAATAGGCTTTGCATATTTCTAAGGGGAAACACTTAGTCGACGTGCAGTTCTAATAAATAGTGACGTGAGAGAGCAAAAACCACATCTCTCCTGTTAACTCTCAAAGAGAAACAAATAACATAACTGGGCTCATCGGGATCACCCAGCCAAGCTGTAGAGTAGCACACTACCCTGGCATATGTTGAACAGAAAGCAGCCCTTAAAAAGGACATTGATAGGTTGATAAAGAGCAATGTAAATGACAGCGAGGGTTGCAGGCACATCATCTAATGCTGCTGTAACCATATGTACAAACAAAGCTAGTGTAGTGATCACTGTATATCAAGGTCAGAAAACAGCATAACAGGCTATTAAAAACTGAAATTAAATGATTTAGTAGAAGCAGTGAAATACAATAAAAACACTTTAATAGCCAACTCAGAGGTAACCTGCAAAAATGCTGTTTCACCTAGTGCTGAATTTAACACTTTTGTAACAAAAGACATTATTGTAAGCATCATTTGTAGAACTACTGAATGCCAAAATCGTCACCAGAATTCTTCTTTAATATTTATTTGCCAGGAAACCCCTCAATGACAAAGCTGTTTTTTTTATTTTTCGTACCCTTTGTGACAATGTTTTAGGATGTCTGCAGTGTTCGTGTTTAGCAGTAATTTTCTCATTTGCTGTACTCACACAAATTATATATTTTTGTCAGGACAAGAAGAGCTGTCTTCAGACACCATTTTTTTGATCATATCATCTAATTTAATAAATCATTTAAAATACAGTGAGAAATTAAAGAAGCACATTTTCTTTCTATTATTCTTTCATCTACAAAAGCTAGTGAAA
>VKOC01000009.1:170754-182024 GCA_009364415.1 Spea multiplicata
GCGCTCGCGGTTATTTACGGGAATTAGGAGCTGAGGGCCTTTCTGTATAACGTGGCTCCTTCATAAAAGGCAGACAAACCTTGGACCCAATCCATGCAAAAAAAACAACATTAAAGAGATGGAGAAGAATGGCACAGAAAGATTCTATACTTTTAATTGTATTTCACAGAGATGTTTGAGGTATATAGTAAAAATAATAATAATACTAATAATAATAATCCCTAATCATAATAAACTACTAATTAATGATAATACATAATGATAGCTAATTGATATAAAACATAAATTAATACTAACTATACTAATAAATAATAATGATAATAACAATAATAATACTAATAATCAATAATGATAATACTACTAATAATAATGATAATACTAATATAAATAATAATGAATAATAATAATAATAATGATCAAACTACTAATAATAATGATAATATCTACTACTAATTAATAATAATAATATGATAATAATAATAATACTAAAAATAATAATGATGATACAATAATATAAAATGATAATACTACTATACTGGACTTATATATTATTTAATAATGATAATAATTTAATAATAATAATGATAATAATAATCAATAATAACTACTACTACTAACTACTAATAATAATAATAACTGATAATAAAACAAAAGACATCTCATTAAAAGCTCTATGTTTGATTTTTAACCAAGCAGGACCTTCAGAAAAGAGTCACAGATAGGCCCCAGGAATTACTAGAAATCGTTACACTTATAAAAAAACACCTTGGTCGAGAAAGATTTAGTGATAATTTCACAGGGCCCCCGGGGCCCCCGCATGTGAAGAGGGGCAGAGAACAGCATCCTGAAACTAGGGATCATAGGACAACTGCCCCTCTGATCACGTTGTTACCCCAGATTCTGGGTACAAGGAGCAGATAATGATTGTGGATTTCTCGAGCTCTGCACCGTATTTTCAGATCTACAGACGGACCCGTTCTCACACCGGCGATCAGCCCCTCGGTTTGGCTTCATGGTCCATCCTCTGATTAGATGGCATGGAGCTCGTACTGATCCTTACACATGGCATTTTATGCAAGGCTTTCCCCAGGGCTTCCTTCAGATCTTTATTCCTCAAACTGTAAATAAGGGGGTTTAGCAGAGGCGTAAGGATGGTGTACACAACGGACACCAGCCGGTCATCAGAAAATGAACTCGGGGCAGGACGAAGGTAGGTAAAAATAAGGGTACCGTAGAAAATAAAAACCACCATCAGATGCGAGGTACACGTGGAAAACGCCTTCAGCTTGCCCTTTATGCTCTTTATTCCCCTAATGGTTCTGAAAATATGAATATATGGAACAAACGTGATTCCCAGAGCCCCCGATCCCATCAGTATACCGACCGCAAACATCACCAGCACGTTGATAAAAGTACTGGTGCAAGAAAGCAAAAAGAGCTGGGGCAAGTCACAGAAGAAGCCGTTAATGGAGTTTGGCCCACAAAAGGTTAATCTCTTGGTGCAAAGGGTATGAATCAGAGATGTGAGGAAGCCAGTAGTCCACGCTGCGGACGCCATCTGGGCACAGAACTTGGGGTGCATTATTTGAATGTAATGCAAAGGCTGGCAGATAGCGACGTATCGGTCGTAGGACATCGCAGCCAACAAGTAAAGCTCAATGCAGACAAAGGAGAAGAAGAAGAAGAACTGGGTGATGCAGGCGGACAGGGCGATGGTCCTTTTCTTAGAGAAGAAGTCTGCAAGCATTCGAGGAGAAGTGACAGATGAGTATAAGACATCTATAGAAGCAAGATTACTCAGGAACCAATACATGGGCGTGATTGGAGCCGGGGGTCGCTGAAGAGCCGGGGGTCGCTGAAGATCAGGAAGACGATAAGGACGTTCCCCACCAGGGTCATCAGATAAACCAGGAGAAAGAGCACAAAAAGGGGGATCCGAGACCCCGAGGCATCAAACAATCCCAGGAACAGAAATTCAAACTCCTTGCTCTGGTTCACTGACCACATGGTGTCTTTATATCTGCCGCAGAAAACAGGAGCAACCAAGACAGAGACAGAGTTAGGTAGGAGACCATGAGCTGGACATGCATCGGTTTAGAGAGAATATAATCCCTTGTCTAAAGAAGGTGGGCACGGTTAGTGAAATGTTTACCTGTCTTATTATAGAGAAGCATTTATTACATGACAAATCCACCATAAAGGATGAAAAAACAATGAAAACTTTTAAGTTTAGGAAATACCGTGGTTGTGGAGCCGGTATATCCAGCGGGATCTTTAATGTAATAAGAGAAGGATCGGTTACGTTAAAAATGCTGATATAACCGGGTGGAGAACGTCCAACCCAACACACAGACCACAATACACCAAATACAATGAAGTCATGAGCACCATCTGTCCCACAACCACCCCAGAAACGAGGAGATATTGGAATACGGGTGATTTTTAGCGTGTTTACCCCAGCCCGGACACACCTGCCCCAACATCGATAAACTGGGCCAAAACATCTCTCCTGGTCACCCCTGAGAAAGTGTGCAGGTATAACGAACGATTGGTTTTTATGAACAGGAAATGGAAACCTCTCCGCGTGACAACTCACCTGCGACTGAAGGATTTATGTTCTGAGAGTCTCTGGCCTTTGATCCTGGTTTTAAATCTAGAATTGTTTTTAGAACTTTACCTATGATAAACGTCTTTATTTTTTATACTTTTTCCGGTATTAAGAGACAGGAGTTGGTGTCTGACCTTTGGTGGCTTTGGTACTTTTGTTTTCCGGAACTTGCTGATTCAGGGAGGGAACCTCAGATATAAATCAAAGACGTCTCGTCAAGTGACTTGGAATTCAGCATCTGTTTAATGGACCGATTTCCAGCCACCTTTTAAATGCTGTCACCAGCCCGGCCCAGGGGCCTCATTAAGGCGATGTATGATTAGATACAATCTAAGCCTCCGAGGCGTCCGGTCTCAGGGGTTTCCTGCTATTTATGTTGTTCCTGGAGGGTGTTTGCATCCAAATGGATTTTAGAGACTAAAATGAAGCCTTGTGATTGCTTACGGTCTCAAGGGGACCTCTCTACGGGGATCTATGGCTCGAGTTTGCGATACTTTACCATTGGTTTCATGAAATGTCCACTCTTTGTGTTATAATAGCTGGAGGTAATTAAGGTCTCTTGAGATGAATCCGAATCCTCTTCAGCTTGGGTTTTGCCCAATGTCAGGCTGTAGCTTTTAAAGAGTGAACATTTACCTTATAATTATCATTCCTTTATGAGCAGACGGCCCCGCATATCTAGCCATCCACCCCCTGGTCATTGCCAGTCCGGCCGTGAAGGATTTTATGCGGGATTTTCTTTGTAGGAATGCACAACCCTCAACATTTCTGGTGCCCAAATCAAGGAGTTACATAGATGAGTTTGGGGAGTAAGAAGCCCGGAGTGTGGTTCTTGTAGAAGAAAGTGAGGTTCTACAGGAGTCCATCCTCCTGGGGATCAGATACCTTGGACTGTCAGGGGCCGTCAGAGAGCCAATAATGGTCAGTCTGGGTTCTTGGAACAGAGAAAGGAAATCAGAAAAAAGCAGAAAGTTACGAATATGTCTTAAGAAACCTAGGAACGTTTCTTCAACGTTTTCAGAAGACATTCACGTTAAAAAAGTAAAGGAGCTGTAAGACGCCACGAGAGGCAGAGGACGGCGGCACAGAGGCTACATGCCCCTCATTTAGTGGTTTTTACTCATGGGGATGGAGGCTGGGGGTGTATAAGTTCCATACCCCACCAAAGCCATTTTACCCCCAGTGCACACAGGGCGAAAGAAAAGCGAGGTAATTGGATGATAGGCGCTGTGTTAATGAAATCATCAGCTTCTTGCTTTGTTAACCGGCATCAGCTCAGCTTCTCCTGGCCTCCAGAGGTAATTTAGTAAATAGCCCTGAATGCATGACGCATGCACCGCCGGCCCCCTTCCCGCAGACTGGACGGGGCATTTATCTCGCGGTCTCACCCGGCGCTGGCGCTCTCACAGCCGTTTAGGTTACAATCCTTTTATTGGGCTTTAATCAATTTTTTATGTCATTGTTCTGTCTCTTTCGACCAGAATTCCTTTATTAGCAATTATAAATATTATTTCTGTTAAGATATCAAATAGTATAACCTCCGGAATAAATCCAGAAAAATAAATAGATTGTTACAGAAATCAGAGATAAAGTGAAAATAATCACAGTCCCCGCGAGCGCATCTCAATTATTAACGAATAAAACACAAAAAGCATGAGCCGGAAAAAGGAAAGAAAATGAGCAAAAAAATGAGGTAAATGGACGGGCGGGAATAATGGGCGTCCAAGAAGGATTTAATTTTTTTTTTAAAATTATTATTTGATTATTTATTATTCCTATTGATTTTATTATTATTATTATTATTATTACCAACGAATGATGAAGCATTGTACAATTTAATTGAGGCAGTTAAGACACATTACAAATATACATTAATACATACAGAGACATCCGCAGTTATTATTACTGATATGATTTGATTGTTATTATTTGATTATTATTTGATTATTATTATTATTCGTCAGTCAGTACAGACGCGGTTAATTCTTATGAAGTTATTGTAGAAAACATTGGTTTATTCCCAAACCCATTCCCCCCGGCGCTCCCAGCTTCTGAGTTTAAAGTTCTATTAAGCGATTCCCACTGGCATCATTCTGTGAGCCGCGGTAATGGGTCCCGGCCCGGTGCGTTCCACTGGGACGGACTGGTAATGAGCTGGCGGACTGGAAACCCTCTGCTGATAATTAATGTCGTCTCTGAACAACGACGTGGGAGCCGAGGAATTATTTATTGTCAAAAATGTGACCTAAATGTCATGGCGCAGAAAGCATAACCAGCTGCAGAAACTTTGGACAATAAGATAAACAGAAGGACAAATACAGGATGAGGACTCTTTTGGGAGGTTAAGGAGGGATAATGTGAGTGTAGTGAGAGGGAGGTAGAGATGTCAGGGGCCGGAGATCTCAAGGGTGAGGAGGATGGATGGTTGTAACGTTTCACCATGCGCTGGCTGGTCTTGTTGATACGTTGCGTTATTCATTTCATGTTTCCAGCCACTAGTGGCCGCCCTTGCCACTCAGAACCACTCTGACACATTATCAGGTCCAGCTCCAGTTGATTCCATGATCACGACAGCCTTCGTAAACCTGCCCAGCCCTGCAGTCTGGGCCTTAACATTGACGTTGGAGGACTTCCTGCTTTTGCTCCTGCTTTGTTTCCTGATTTGTTCCTGAGTTGCGGCCAGCGCCCCACTAAGTGGACTCCCAAGTCGAGTGCCCTGCAAGTGGGCAACCTGCCGTGTGCCCCGCAAGTGGGCTTCCTGCCGTGTGCCCCGCAAGTGGGCTTCAGCCGTGTGCCCCGCAAGTTGGGCTTTCCAGCCCTGTGCCCCCGCATTAGTGGGCTTCCCGCGTGTGCCTCGCAAGTGGGCTTCCAGCCGTGTGCCCCGCAAGTGGGCTTCCTGCAAAGTGACTTCCATTGTATATATTGTTGTACCATCATATACAATACAACTCTTAATCCTGATCTTCTGTCTGTGGTTTATTCCTGCGCCTGTCTGTAACAACCCCCAGGCCACCATGCATCGTGGGGTACAGACAGAGCCCCTCGTATCCCCTGCACCTGGGCTCCTAATAGACCTGCTCCCCCGGTTTGTGACAATGGTTGAGGTAAACTTTGCCTTACGAGTTGCATGCAGTCTTTACCTGTAGATGTCTGGGGCACATTCTATGTGAAGAGAGAACTTGGGGTAAATACTAGACTTCATATTTGGGCGAACATGAAAAAGAACACAAAGGGTGCGTTTTCTATTGGTCACTCGTACGGACCTTTAACTCCTGGAGCGAGGAGACCAGTAGTTTCCCCAGGCCGAGTTTCGGCACCAGTATTTTCGAGGTCAGTAGGAGCGACTCTATTGGTTGCCAGCAGGGGGCTCGTCCACAATCAGCCAATGAAGAGCAGACCTTTAAAATCCTGGTGCCAAAGTCTAGTAAATCCTGGTGCCAAGTCTAGTAAATACGATTTCAAATACCATCCAGCGTGCAAAGGGTAAGTTGCACCAGTGTGAGTCACAAACTTTCACGGTTTAAACGTTTATTATCTCGCTTTTCTGGAAACGTTTTCTGTAAGTTGCCCGTTTCTAGCCGTGTCGTCAGACGGGCTCCCGCCGTGCGAAGGATTGTAGGACGCCGTGCTCTCGTTGGTTGCACAAGTCCTCTCACTGACACGGTTGGCTCATCTCCAGCGGATGAGTCGCGTTACTAGTGTTCGTAGCTCAGATATGTGGAACGCGTGAGGCACGTGGCATGAGTGACGTTCAATTAACATTATGTAAAAAAAAACAACAAGTTCTTCAAGTTCCTCCATACGGACAAGTCCTAAAAATGCTCTAAAGGAACATCTGCTTTATATGAAGTAACGTATGGGGGCCGTGACGCTTACTTTGATTATTCACACGTCCCAAATGTGCTTGTTTCAGAAATGTTGAGATTTGGGGGCAAACGATTTTATCTTCTCAGATGCAGAAATGCCACTTTAAACAGCAGGAGAACTGATGGAGGACACTCAAACTCATGCTCCGTCATATTTTGCCACACTGTCTATTTTCTATAATGTTTATGAATGTCCTTGGCATTTTAAGAGTTAACTAGTGGTTAAACATAGCTCACTTGACCTCTCAATTTCCTCTTTGAAGACTCCATGCAAGGCCTGCTTCATACTCGATCTGTTCCTCCATCTCCCTACCAAGATGTAGATGTACGGGTTGAAGCATGAGTTGATGGCTGAGCAAAGAGAAACCACAAAGTAGGTGAGGACCTTAATGGGTCCTGTGGGGATAATTACAAAGAAAAACAATAACCTCATTAGTCTCATTGGCACTAGCGAGACGAGGAACAAGATAACAGCAGCTATGATAGCGATGTAGAGTCTTACAGGTCTGTTGATTGAGGAAGACCTGCAGATCTCCCACAGAAGGACGGAACTGGTCATGATCATTATGATGGTCACAATAACGTACAACACAGACGTGATTATGTAGATGGTAGATCGATACTCCTCAAACACAAATTTCTCCAGTACTGTTATGAGAAGCGACAGTGCCCACATTACCACGCACACTACAGCGGACAGGTGCCTGGGACGCCGACACCGGTACCAGATGGGGTAGTAAGCGGAAAGACATCTTTCTGTGCTGAGAGTGGCGAGCAGGAAGAGGCTTGAGTTAAATCCGAAATTATTCACCAGATCCATCAAAATAGAGAAGACTTCGTCAGCTATTTCTGCCGTCTTCACCCCGTTCAGTAAGCAGAGAAGGTATACAGCGACCGAGCCGCATCCAACCAGAAAAATGAAGTCCGCCACAGCCAGGTTGAGTATGTAGATGGTGGACTTGTTCCTATTTGCGCGACGGCCGAGGTGGCTGATGATGATCCCATTTCCAAACAAGCCAATGACACTGATGAGGACAGAAAGGAGACTGAGGGCTATCCTTGTATTTTTCGTGTGAAGTTTGGAGGCATCGGTATGTGGTGGTGGCTCAGTTGTGTTTAGAGACATGTTGAAGGACATCGTGTAGCTCTCCAGATGTTGCTCTCACCCTGTATAATGGGAGCAGATAAACGATGGTGTTAACAAACGGATCCAGGTTTACTAAATACTTTCTAGGCAGCGATGGGGAAACAAACCAAGAACGTCTGCACCAATCCCATCAGTGGTTCTACAGGAATTCCGTGTAAAGCGCATCATGTAAACAAATTAGGTTCTAAACAATAACCAAGGAATGGAAAAGATTTCACTGGAACCCAGAACTTATATAGAACCTTTAGTACATCTCATTCCTAGCAGAGTGTGCCTCTGATGGTGCCACTTACCCTCGTGTCACAAAGACTGGAAAGTGGGCACAGTAATTCCAGTTGGACATTTATTAGATCCATTAAATCTGCATCTCGGTGCATGTTGGGCACACCTTGACCACCCAAGCTCTGTCACTGACCCTCCATGGGACACAGAATACTTCAACAGCTGAGTCGAGGCAGAGAAAGCTTATGACGAGATGAGTGGGAGAAGTTCTGAAGTGGGGCAAGAAATCCAAAAGAACAGGGGGAGACCCATGGCCGGGGGAGCAGAAGTGGCAAAGGGCATGGAAGTCACTGGGGAGCAAAGGAGAGCCGAGGGTCGGTGAAGAAACAGAGAAAAGACCAGGAAAGATGGTAGAGAGGGAAGGGAAAGAGAATGGAAACAAGCAGAGTCCCAACGAGAAGCTGAGAAATAACTGCAGAAAGAAAGCAAGTCCTACCGCGTTCTCCTTGGAACCGAACAGAGAGGGAAAGGGATTCTCCACCATCTCAGGGCGACCAGATTCACTCTGATATGAAACGTTTCACGAGCTTGGTTTTCTCATCACGCCTTCAAGGCGTATCTGGGGCGACATCTCCATGAAGAAACCTCACGTAATTATCCAAAGTATTCCGCTCGGCATGCAATCCTCTCGATCAGGGTTAAAGCGCCAAGAAAATTTGCATTAATTATGTAACAGCTTTTCATGGACACAGAGAGAGAGAAAAGCCAACAACCAGACAAGCGTTTAGAGCCAATTAATAAAGAGTAACGACAATAAGCTGGAAAAAAGACAAAAGAAAAGTCCAAGAAGCCCCTCAAAGTACACTCAAAACGCTGGTGTTACCATGACAACAAACACATCTGTTGGTGCGAATATTTCTGTTACGGGTGAATTAGGTATAGAGCCGTAAACAAGGTTAGGTGATCCCTTTATTGGGTAACTGAAGTATAATAGATTGCAAGCTTTCAAGACTAGCTCTCTTCTTCCGAGGTAGAATATATAATACGCTGGAAGAAGAGACGAAACAGGATATGACAATAATTACAGCTTTCTTTAACCCCTTCGTGACCAATGACGTACCAGGTATGCCATGGAAAACTGTCTCTAGACCTCCATTTCATGGGTTAAAAAGCGCGCCACATCTACACGTGGTGATTGCAGGGTCTGTGTTTCAGAATATTCCCTGCGTTTCCGTGCATGTGATCGCTGCTACATCCAATCACACGCACAGATACGGTCAGATGACAAACATTCCCTGGTGGATTTTCTTTTACCTTACCCTAAGGAGTTAATTTCTGCACATATTGGGTATTGGGTGGGGGGTAAGTGGGAAATTAGATAAGGTTAGGTTTAGGGTTAGGTAGGTGTTAACCCCGCCCCCCCTTCCAAAAAAAATTAACAGGAAATTATATATGAATATTGGGTGGCTTCCAAATTTAAATAATTTAACATTTTATTTATAAAAAGAAAGGCTAAAATTCATTACTTTTCCCAAAAAAAACAATCTATGGGTTCACTTTATGAGAACGCCCTGGATTTCGTTGCTCCTGGACGTTTATTTCGCTGTCTCCATTGGTCGATCAGATGCTGAGATTTTCATTCGCTGAACCCGGGATATTGGTTCTCGGGGTTCCTTGTGGTTGCTCCGTACTTCTTGCGGATATTTAGAGAACGCACACTGGATGAGAGAGCGGAGAATTCGCTTCCTGAGAAAGCTTCCATCTTCCTTACCTCGTCTGCGGCTGAAAGCGGGCTCAGCGGTTTAGCGCCAGGATCCGCGGAATAATTCGGTTTAGGAAGAAAGCCTCTTCTGACGCATTCCGTGGGACCCTGTGATTTGGTAACACAGATGATGAGCCCAAAACATGCTTGTTTTTTGCGATTTGTACATTTGTTCTTCGGCGAGACCTTTTGCTCTCACGGAGAGTTGGAGAAAACTGCTTATTCCACTGAGGAAATCCGTGGCCGGTTGCCGGAGATAAGTTCATCGCGGATGCCATGACGGGATAGGATAGACTTCAAGGCTTTAACCTTTAAATTGCTTCCATGGCATATAACTCATTCCAAAATGGTGTTGAATTTCTGGTTTGGTCAGATTTTGAATGAAACGGTCTAATTTCACCAAGCTTTACATCACGTAAGATAAGAGTGCACGTTTTCCGATTCATCTTCACCTGCTTTGAGCGTGGCTGAAGGCTTTTCCCTTTCGCTCACTAGTGGTTTATTATCTGATGTATTGATGGAAGTCATTTCATTCTCTGCTTGCGCTGTGTAGGAGTCATTGAACCCAGGTTGGCCGTCATCCATAAGCAGACTCCTAAACCAGACTGTATGGTGAGAGCTCATTCCAAGTCCACTGGCACCCAGTTTGGTGAGAGAGTCCCGACCAGGTCCTTTACACTGGACTACGTGCAGTTGGACCACCAGGCTGAATGATGATCTTCAGGGTCCTCTTGCACACTTGGAGGAATGGAGATCAATCAGATTGGTGGCCCTTGGAGCGCAGCTAGGAAATTCCACCTCGAATTCCACCTCGTACAAACACCTCGTACAAACACCTCGTACAAACACCTCGTACAAAACACATCGTACAAACACCCGTACAAACACCTCGTACAAACACCTCGTACAAACACCTCGTACAAACGTGTCACTCAAAAATACTGCGTGCCAAATTCTAAACGTGACGCAGACCTCAATTCCCGCGCCATTTCATTTGCATTGAGAAAGCAGCGCCTATAGAAACAGATCATAACAGATAATCCGAGCCGATAGAGGGCGCGCTGCGATACAACAAACAGCCGATCAGCGGTGCATTGCAATACATCTTCGCAACCAGTAGGCGGCACTTTAACAAACTAACCTCCCTCCCTCTCAGCTTACCGACAGCTCTCCCACCTCCCCTCTCATCACAGGAGCTTACAATTCACTGCACTGGCTGTTAGATTGTAAGCTTGTGAGCCAAGCCCTCTGTATGCTTCTGGGGAGTCTCTTTTCCGGAATGTAAATGTAGGGGAGGATTTGTGGCCCCTGGCTGGTTCCGGGCTGAGTAATCAGGGAAGAGAGATAAAAGCTGCCCCACATGAGTAAACACTATATTAAGTCGCTCCATGCAGCCAACATACGCCACGTCGCAGCCTACGGTGTAAAGGTCACATTAATCATTCAGCAGTCATAACAGTGCTGGCTTCAGGTCAGGAAGGAGTTAAAAAAAAGGAGGAGGGGGGGCGAGAAACTTTCACTTTCATTACAGAGAATTCAGCGAATCCCCAGCCGCTATGGTATGCGCTATACAGGGGCAAACACGAACGGGGGTAATACAGAGAGCGGGTACACGAACGGGGGTAATACAGAGAGAGGGTACACGAACGGGGGTAATACAGAGAG
>VKOC01000009.1:187353-197506 GCA_009364415.1 Spea multiplicata
TCTCGTTGTTAATTGTGTAATTACTTTGTTTGTTAGACTAATTGTATTTCACACATTTTGCTTTGAATGTCAAGTGCAAAGCAGGACGAGCGCTCGCTGACGCACAAAATCAAATGTGTGCCAGAACAGCAACACAAAATCTGCGTGGTTTGCATCCCAAACAAATCAGATGATTCAGGACGTGCGCCACCTGCGCCCCCAGCCACGGATCCCAGCGAGTGCGTGACACCGATACACACAAACAACGACACATTTCCAGGGTTAAAAGTAACCGCTGTAAATAAATATATTCATTTATCAACTGTGAGTCTTTGTAATTTATTTCACTTGTAATGAAATTTACACATTTTGTCAATGCGTACGAATCTCCAAAAACAAGGCAAGACCACCGAAGCAAATGAAAATGAAGCAAAGAGCTCGAATTTTGCGGCTCATTTGTCTTCATTCGCATCTCCGAGGCTATGATACCTTGGTGAATTTCCGCAAAATAGCAGGGCTTTCGGTGAAATCCTCTCCCCTGATTCAAGAATCGGGGGGAAGGGTGTGCAGAGAAGTGCTGCCATTTTGCCTAAAGATAACCTCCCATGAACTTCCTCAAACTTCCCCTGATTGGAGGACACTCCGGCAGCCATTTTTTCGGAAGTTTACCGGGAGGTCAAGTTTACCTGCAGAGATAAGGACAAAGAAAAAAGATATGACAGTAGAAAGAAGAGCAAAAGATGAAAAGGATGCTACAGAACAAAAGAAGTTGGGGAGAAGGTAGGGCAACACTTATAGAGCATGAGAGAGTGAATGAAAGTATGAGAGTGTGAATGAGAGTATGAGAGTGTGAATGAGAGTATGAGAGTGTGAATGAGAGTATGAGAGAGTGAGAGTGTGAGAGTTAGTGATAGGTAATGTGGGCATCGGACAACTCATTTGGTTTCCGAATTTAACCTCATCAAATGGGCAGGAAACAAAGGTGAATGGCAGAAAAGGAGCCAAATATTTGAATTGTTTTTGGCCCATTTGCACGTCTGGTATTTATTACTCTAACGCTCTACTTCAGCGTTAGCTGAAGGTAATTAGAAGAGGGCATATATTGTAATCATGCTATTAGATTTTCTTTGGGTTATTTATGTTTTTATAAGTTCCAGATATTCTTGTGGATCATTGCAGTATTACCCCACACCCAGTGACCATTCCCCACTCCCCATGAGCCCCATGGTGCCTACTTGACCACCTGTATGTCACCTCATCAGAACAATAGGCACCTTCCCCACGGGTCCCCTGTCTCCACCTGTCCAGGTCAGAATCTATTAAAGTGACATTTGCCATTCCCTTTGAAGACTCGTGATCACTTTGTCTTTTGTGTAGACAAACCCTGTGTTTCCCCCCAATAAACATCAGTAATTTTGCATCTGATCACTTCAGAGATGTACCTTATTCTGAGGACCGTGTCCACCTGTGGAGTGTGAGGAAGGCAGCAACGGCAGATCCCTGATTCCTGTTAAAGTGGTTAGCATTTTATTATCTCAAACATTCCTTCCATTCATGTGAAAGACCTACTTAGTCTACTGATTCATCTCAAGAAGAGATGTCTGAGGTCCTGAAAGCTTCAACTAAGGACTTCATCTTCTCTTGGGCCAATATGACTATATCCATTTTTTATTATATGGACAAACATAAGTCATACAGGTACAGAAGTAGATGGAGGCCATCTTCCAATCTATTTAAGGACAGAAACTCAAGGCACCCAAGGTCGGTCGTAACCAAAAACAGACTTACTTACTAACATAAAACGGCTTCCAGGCAAAGTAGGTGTTACAAGAAAGAGGGTCGGCTTTATATGCCCCGTCCATTATAGGGAACGCAAACAAAAAAGATGTGGAGAAACGTATTTCCTCCAATCAACAATGTAGTTGTATGTACTCGGGTCTGCGGGTGACCGCCGACGAGCTGCTGGAAACTTGGACAAAATAGTCTGCAAGTGGACCCGGTTTTGTCCCAAATAAACATCTCTGTTTATTTTCATAAAGGTCTTAAAATCTTTAGCGCTGCGTGCGTCAATGCAGACAAAACCGAGGGTAAGGAAATTTTTACATCATTTGCATTTTGTGTTAATCTGCAGATTAAAAAAATGACTCCCTTTATGACATCATCAAGGAGATGATCTAGTGTTATAAAGAGGCATTAAGATGTCTGTTGCAGAAGGAACAACGACTGCGCGGAGCTCATCATTTATCTGGTTTCAGTCTCTTGCCATGATGAAGAACGTCTGAGTAAATCATACCCCAGGAGATTCTGGCCAGCCCGGCACACGACTCCAAAGTCTGTATGAAGATAAAATGGGATTGGATAACATTATCATCCCGCCTTTTGTTGATGTGTTTCTAATTATCCTCATAGCTGAGTCCTGCGCTGGGGTATTAACCAACTTCTTCATTGTGTTTGTGAATTTTAAGGCCTGGATAAATGGCCAGACTATGAACTCTTCTGACCAAATTGTGGTGGCCCTGGCTGTCTCAAACACCGGCTTCTCGTGTGCAAACGCAGCCACCATAATATGTGTCGTTTTTTTCCGTGATATTCTCTTTCTTGATGTTGTCTTTTATATCATATATTCCATAATGACGTACAGCATCTTCTCCAGCTCTTGGCTCAACGCTTGGCTTTGCTTGTTCTTCTGCTTGAAAATAATCAACTTCAAACATGGCTGCCTTTCATGGATGAAGATGAAGGTCAGCCTTGTGGTTCCCTGGCTGATACTGTTGTCTCAAGCGATTTCTCTTATCAGCTGTCTCCAGCTGACATGGACAATTACAAAAGTCTATGCTGATAATTCCACCACTTCCCTCGATGCAAACCAAACGGCAAAGATAACTGGCTACCAAATAAGTCCTCTGTACAATTTTTTTTCCTTGAGCATCAACTGTTTTGTCCCATTCCTGGTGGTGATGATCACCACAGGCCATATTATTTCCTCTCTCAGCTCACACACCCGTCACATGCAACAGAACATGGGAGAATCTGGGGCCCCCAATCTCAAGGCCCACCAAGGAGCTGCTCGCACCATGACTTCCCTTCTTGTTCTTTACCTCGTCTTCTACGTAGTGGAAGTAGCTCTTGGTTTCCTCTCAATGATTAGCCCCTGGTACTGGGTTTGTTTCGTCATCATTTCATCTTTTTCCACAATTGAGTCTATCTTACTTATCACAGGGAACGCCAAACTGAAGCAAGCGAGTGCGAAAATACGGAAGCTCTGCGGAAATAATGGTTAGTCCCTTTGATACAGTATCCAGCGGCCATTTCCACGGGCCCAGGTCACAGTGTGGGCTTGTGTTTGAGTGCGCGATATGGACTTACCCAACGTGTTAGCCTGCTCCTACATTTTACAAGGTGTAATGAGTGCTGTGAGTGTTACTCACATTACAGACTCCACGTGATTTTATATTGGACTACAATACACACAATTTGGTAATTTTAGCCACTAATTACAAGATAAAAGGCTGTTTAGTACCTTCTTAAATGTGTTCTCAAAAGTGAAAACATTTCAGTGCCGCTCAGTAAGGAGTTTACCGGAAGAGTTTGAAAGAGAAGAAAAACAAATGTCCACGTTTTCCCAGTAAGTTACCCACAAACCAGGCCGTTAATGGTTTCCACCTAACAATACCCGGTCTCGTCACGTTTGCATTCATGCAAATGTTGGTAGATCTTTCTGTCTGTGGCTTCAGGCAACAAAACCAAGCAGCCTAAAGCCAACTAATAAGTTTGAGAGGATTATTACGAGAAGAAGGAGGATAAACAGGGAGTTTGGAGACTATTATATTATATATCATTAGCCTTTTTCACACCATCTGAAAGACCGACGTCCACAGCTGCAGACATGAATCCACCGACCATCCTTTCTGGTATCATAGCTTTGGAGATACTTTCCGGTGTCCTCCTTAATCTGATTATAACTTCGGTCTGCAGTAAGGAATGGGTTACTCGTGGACACCTGGGTCTGAGCGACCAGATTCTTCTTATTGTTGGATCTTCAAATCTCGTCCTGGGGATCCTTCACACCTTTAACTATTTGTACTTTTTCTTCATGTACCATCTCAGCTTCTCGGGGCAGCTTCAGAAGATAGCTACGTGTTTTGCTTTCGTGTCCTCCATCTGCCTCTCGTTCTCCACCGCTTGGCTCTGTATCTTCTACTGCATCAAGGTCGTCAAGTTACAGATTCCTTTTGCCACATCCTTAAAGATACGGTTCCCCAAGATGTTACCACGCGTCATGTTGCTGTCAATCGCTGGGTCGGCTCTTCTGTGTAGTTTTATAAGTCATTATTACTTTAAGAATAATGCAGCCAATCACACGCTGGAAGTTGGTCATGGGGGCATCACCGCCATGAAAACGGACTCTCTCTACTACCTGTTATTGTTCTTTGGCTTCTGCATCCCCTTCGTCCTGGTGATGGCTGCTCTGGCCGTGACTATAAGATCCCTCGTCTCTCATATCTTCAGAATGCAGCAGACCCTGCGGAGCGTTTCCCATCTCCGCACTCACGTCGGTGCAATAAGGACCATGACTCTGCTGATGAGCCTCTACATCCTCTATTATGTGTCTCAGGTGCTACTGGCTTTAGATGTGTTTTCTGAGTTTTCTGGTTGGGGGTATCTGTGTGTGATTACCCAATATGCGTACCCAGGGTTAAAAGCCCTGCTTCTGATCCTGGGAAACCCCAAACTGAGAGTAAGATGCACACGTCGAGCGTCGATGAATATTAGGTGACCTCTGACTGCAAACGGTTTTAGGAGATTGCATTCGTGTGGCATGCATTCATCTATCGGCCGTTACAATTCATCTCTTTGTGCTGTGAAAAAAATGTTTTAGGAGAGCAGATATAAAATGTAATGAGGTATTTGGGGTATAAATAGCAGGAAACGGGTCACAGAAGGTTTGGAAGGACGGTGATTGTTTAGAAAAAGGACACAGAGACCTTCGTATAGTTATAAATAAATATTTTATATATATTATATTAATATTTATATTTTTATAGTAACTCTTATGATGCATGCCGTCATCGTGGTGGAGAAGTCCACAAACAGCTGGGAATCTTTCATAGGTTTTTTAATGTTTTTAACAAACAATCCTTCTGTTCATTCATCGCCATATAAAGTGTGAAACGGTTGGTGTGGAAATCTTGAGATTAGAGAATAATTTCGAGATTAAACGAGGATTTTGAACCCTTTCATTACAAGCAAAAGAGGAAGTCTTCCCATTCGGTCTCTCGTCTCTTGTTCTGGATGAGACTTTTACTACTTTTTCACTTTTTTCTGACATTGGGGCCGTTGGGTCGACAATCATTGTGTGTCGGTTATCCCTCTGGCTCTCCGTACCTGGAAATCTCCTCGGTCTTCTAGCCTGCAGGAGGAACCTTTCCTTGGGGTAAAACTCTGAGAACCGAGGGCTTTGGGGATGGGCCCTTAAAATATAATATTTATTTTAATCCACTCATCCCAAATAGATTGTGATCGAGGGGCAGGCATAGCTTGGGGGTCCATGCCTTCCATAGGGTTTTGCTTTAGTATATTTAACCCCCTATTCCCATGACAGGGGACGGGGTATACAGGGTAATAAACCCCTCAGGGTTCTTTCACTGCCCCACATGGACGCCATTCATCAACCTCCCTTATGAGTCCCTCTGCGTCAGGGTTTTGGGTCCTCCCAAGGCCACGCTGACCCCTGAGCAGCCGCTACGAAGGGCTCCGTTGCCGGTAATGTTCTCCTGGTGTCTCCCCCTCGGTTTTCCTTGATGCTCCATGACGCCTTTTGCTGATTGCAGACTCGGAAATCCTTCGGGAAGCTTTATCACCGTCTGCGGGGCGCCTTCAAGCCGTCTAACAAATGTCCACAGACGTTGTGGTTTCAGTGTCCCCTCAATGAGCTCGTATAAAATATTTACGACTAACGATTTAGATAACGAAGAAGTGCCCTGATCCCCCCCACACGCCCGTTTAACACACCTTCCCCAAACTCTACCATTACAGATCGGCCCGTAACTTCTGAATAATTACCCTGGAGCCTTATGCCTATCTCGCGCATGCCTTCACGCCTTCACTGAATTAACTTCTACCACCTCTGCTTGAAGACTACTCCATGCATCAACGACCCTCTCTGTAAATTAATATTTAAACCCTGCAGCTATATTCTAGAAACCTGTGGGCTTCTTCTGAACGATCTGTCCGTTCATTTATCTGTTTATCGATGCTGATTGATCCGATCTGTTTATCGATGCTGATTGATCCGATCTGTTTATCGATGCTGATTGATCCGATCTGTTTATCGATGCTGATTGATCCGATCTGTTTATCGATGCTGATTGATCCGATCTGTTTATCGATGCTGATTGATCCGATCTGTTTATCGATGCTGATTGATCCGATCTGTTTATCGATGCTGATTGATCCGATCTGTTTATCGATACTGATTGATCCGATCTGTTTATCGATGCTGATTGAATCCATAAAGGGATAAAGGTCGGGAGGGAATTTATTTCAAAGGAGGAGAAATCTAACACTAGAGGATCAGAGACTGAGCTGGAATGGAAGGAAGTTCTACTTTACTGAGTGGGTGGTAGATAAGTGGAACAGCCTCCCAGCAGAAGTGGTAGAGGCTGATACAGCGAGGGGATTCTACCTTTAAGCTATGACTTGGTAAAATTCTAAGCGTGTACAGCGAGTGATTGCCAAGTAATAAATGCTCCTCCCAACCCAAATAATTGATATTTAAGCAGAAACAAAGTATTGGGAGGATTTGCATTTTCCAGAACACGCCTGGCTTCCCGTGTAACTCTCCCTCCTCTCCCAGCACAGAGCTCTGCTCAGCATTTGCAGGCCACGTAGAAGGTTCTGGACGCTCTTCCCCGGGTATTCCGACCGGCAAACACACTTACAAAATGCTACCTGCTCAGATAGCGCTCATTTTGGTCACAGTTTTTATGGGGTTTACGCTCGGTCTCACTGCAAACATATGGATTATAATTATACATTTCAGGGACTGGAAAAATGGAAAACAGCTGCAGCCCTGCGACCAAATCCACGTGTCCATGGGGCTGGTCAATGTCCTGCTGCTGTGTACAATGGCTGCGCATGGGCTTCTCTATACCTTTTTCTTTTCTGTACTTTTAGTTGCAGAGATGTTTTTTACATTTTTTGTAGTTCTGCAGTTCCTGGTTTACTTCAGTTTTTGGCTGAACGCCTGTCTCTGTGGGCATTACGTTATCAGTCTTGCTGGATTCACTCGCCGTCCCTTTGTTTGGCTGAAAAGCCATTTGTCAGCCATTATGCCGAAGCTTATATTGGTGTTGGCAGTGGGATCATTGGCCATAAGTTTGATATTTGTCTTGAATATCCACCTGAAGAGCCACCTGGAAACAAATGGTGACACCGCAGCCAACTCCACTCTTCTTTACGTAAACCCTGCATATCGAATGGGTATCACCTCCTTGGGATGCTTCTTGCCCTTCACGCTCTCCGTCCTCTGTATTGGACACACGCTGACCTCTCTACTGAGACACGTCTGGAGAGTAAAGCACAATGACTCCGGTTCCTCTCGCCCCAGTCTCCGGGCTCACGTCCGGGCTGCCGTCACAATGATCCTGCTTGTTATTCTCTATCTAAGTTTTCAGTTGTCTCAGGTCTTCAGTCTGTTAACATCTTTCACCTCCTTTAACGCCATTTCAATGCTAAGCTGGTTTTTCATTGTTTTGTTTCCAGCAGCCGAGTCCTTCGTGGTCATCCAGGCCAACTCCAAACTGAGGAAGGAGTTTCAGGGGAAGCTTTGTGTTGGGAAACAATGGGTTAGACAAGTCTGTTTGACCATACAGGGTTAATAATCAGAGCAAACAGCCCTTAGCGAATACCTGAAACAGAATTCCCGCATCTCTCTGTAGGCATAAAACCTCACAAATCACCGACACTTCAATAGCAAAACATGGATGAAGGGGTTAATTCAATTTGCTTACTACTTCAACACAGAAAAAGCTTTCAGGACCTTGGAGGTTAATTCTTCTTACTGTGTAACACAAACCAGCGGGATTTGAATAACTCCACAAAGGTTTTGCGTTGAGGCTGATGGGGTTTGTGAAATACAAATAATATGCAAAAGAGTTATCGAGAAAGCATTGGGCAGGGAGAGGAAACGGTTAAAGCCACAAGAGAATCCCTACAAGCCGCGGACAATAAAAAGAAATATCAGCTATGGACCGATCCCCAAAAACGGGCTCCAAAAGCTGCTCCACTTACAGCTAAATCTATAAATCTATCGCTAATAATTTGGATGAGGATTTCTTATCCAACGCCCTTCGATCCCACATCTCGTAAGGACTGTCCATGGCAGCCGGTGGAGGCTAAAATCTATAAATCTATACTAGAATATGCACTCCTCGGCAGACATGGATGTCCTCCTTTATTCCTGCCCTCGGACAGCAGCCAACAAGCAGCAGGACCAGGCTTCACGCCTGACGCGTTTCGCACACCAGTGCTTCACCAGTCTGGACGGTTCATCCATAATCACCGTTACTGCAGCAACGGAAAGACATCTCATTGTAAAATGTTATTTTTAAGTGAATTTGCATAAATTACACTCCAAACAATGAGCCAGGACTCTGCGTACCTCAATCCTCTCCAGAAACAGTCCGCGTCAACAGCCTGCAGCCAACTGGACACGGAATACCCACCGGAAGTCCAGAACATGGTTCCGCTCAAAAGCATCGTCGGTTTAGTTTTCATTTTCTTGGAGACGTTGATCAGCCTGACCTTAAGCGCGAGTATTTTAGTTATTATTTTAAAAGACAGGAAAAGGAGCCCAAACTTCCCGCTCTGTGATCAAATCCACATTGCTATGGGTCTGGTAAACATCGTGCTGCAGTGTGCAGTCAGTGTGCACGGCGCTATGTATTTCATTTATGCGCCTATTCTATATGTAAAAGAAGTGTTCCAGACCTTCTTCATTCTTCTGCCATTCCTAGTTTATTTCAGCTTCTGGCTCAACGCCTGGCTCTGCGTTTATTACGCCACCACCATTTCCAGCTTCCATCACCAGTTCTTAGTTCGCTTGAAGAGCAAATTCGCAGCAATGTTACCAAAACTCATGTTGGTGTCGGCGGTGGGATCATTCGTCATAAGTGTCCCCACCATGTGGAACGTTTACCTGGAAAGGCCGGCCGAGTGGGATGGGAATATGTCCAGAAACGCCACTCCTGCCAGTAAAATACTACAAATAAACCCCTTATATCAACTATCAATCGCTTCTCTGGGCTGCTTCGTGCCCTTCGCGCTCTCCGTCCTCTGTATCGGCCACACGCTGACCTCTCTACTGAGACACGTCTGGAGGGTAAAGCACAATGAATGCGGATTCTCTCGCCCCAGTCTGCAGGCCCACGTCCGGGCCGCCGTCACAATGACCCTGCTTCTGGTTCTGTATCTGAGCTTCTACTTGTCCCAAGCCTTCAGTTTTGTTTGTGATTTCCTCACTGAAGACGCCCTCTCCGTGGTGAGCTGGGTTTTTATTGACACGTTTCCGGCGGCCGAGTCCTTGATCATAATCCAGGCCAGCTCCAAGCTAAGAAAAGCCTTCAACATAAACGTTATTATGGGGAAAAGGAATAAGTGAGAAGCCTGTGAAACATAAAAGGCCTCCTGGACTTTATCTCTCAAACACCAGGTTAGAAGTCATTTCTCGATTGGAGATATTTCTAGATATTTCTAGTGGAGCCGACCCCGATCTGTACTCCAAGTCTTCTCACTCCGAGTGTCTTAATGATTCGTCTGAACTCGCTGACGTTCCGATTAGCAGACGCGTGTGGGGTTATCATTTGCTCTGCCGATTAGTTCTAATGAAATAAATATTTATAAGATGAGATATCAAAGAGAACTCAATAGATATTTATTATAACATCGCGATAAAATCAAATCCGTTACATTATGTGTGACTTCCATGTGACTGTAGAGGCTTTGTGAATAAACTCAGACAGGTAGATTGTTGATTGCTGACCGAATAAATTCTTTAATCTCAACGGACATTCTAGATTTTCATTATTGGCGTGTGTGAGCCCTCAGTGTATGAGTGTGAGTGCATGACATTATCAGTGTATATGTGTGAGTGTGTGAGCCCTCAGTGTATGAG